>JAQYXR010000428.1:0-89925 GCA_030545055.2 Neoaliturus tenellus
AAAAAATGTAACCCAAGATATTAATGACATTTTTATGTTATGTGTCATATTATGTAAGAGATTATTGTAGATTTGCCGAATTTCTATAGTTCTAAATCATCCTTTGGATCACATACGCACACCTATGAAATTTCAGTCAATACGCCTCTAACACAAGAATATAATTCAAATTTCGGTATTCGGATTACGGGTGATACAGTAAAATCCCAGTATAAAATTAAGAACAGCTTTAATCAAACAAAATTCAAAGACTTCTAAGTGGCAAATATGTAGTTAAGCGCTGCGACAAAAATCTAGTGGATACGAAAAAGGGATGTAACAGACGAAATCCTTGTAGAAATAAGAATATACAGATAGCACCTTTATTTTAGGTCTGATTCTCAGAAATGTTTTGTGGAACAACTACAGACCAAGCCCTATCCAACAACTACAAAACTTGAAAATTGGTTGAAAGTTTATTGAAAATAATAGGGCAAACAGTGTTTAGAAACAAATTTCGTTTTTTCCAAACAATGAACAAGTAATATTGCCTGTGAACTAGTATTAATTGCTAATTATTAGTTAAAAAAAGTTCAAGCTCACAATGTGCAATAAAATCAATGAAGTGAACAAATTATAAAAAATATTTAAGTTAAAAGTACGCATCACCGAGTAAAATTTACAATAAAAAATAAATCGCATTTAAAACTAATGTATTTACATGAATTAGAGTCCACCCAAGTGCTGGGGCTAGTTCTCCTTCGTTTACTCAACACTCATGAAGTAAGAGTTCGGTAAATTACTTCGCGCACAACTGGAGCGTCCGATGTGTGAGTGTCACTGATAATATGTAACTTATATGTTAATTGACCATTAATTATTTACAGCAATAAAACAAACAATGAGATCGTTAAATCAAACTTGGGCTTATAAAATTCAATTCCACAAACAAATGTACTTTACAAATTAACCTACAAATGAAATCATGTCTTAGCCTCTAATATATACAAATGTCGAAGGGAATAGATTATTTAACACTTTAAACTGCAGTGCTTGAATACAGTTCCTACTTTGGGGTTTACTTCGTTCTCTAAGCTGGGGGTTTAATTAATTTTATCTATTACTTTATATACAATTATTTGTTTACTTATTTATTCCTTTCCTACTTATAACTTTATCCTTACTTTGATTACCTCATTTATGCTTCCTGTTTGCTTTAGGGCTTATTGCCTTTGTTTATTTATTTAACTAAAGGGAGTCTAGAAATGCCCTATCTATTATTTAAATTTAAACGTTCGGGGCCTAATGCTGTGCACCGGACTGAGAGTGATTCGACATACCCCTGGAGTAGACCTTTCTTCCGCCGTCCGTCGGTTTCGTTGCCGGTACGGTGTCGGTCGGTGTGGTCCTTCGGCTGTGCTGCGCCGTTGTCCTTGTGGGTGCGCGAGTGGTCGTCGGTGCGGTGGAGTCCTCGTCCCCGGGCCTCGGAGCTGGTCGGACAATCGGAAACGGGGATGAAATCAAAAAGTAGTGGGGACAAAAATTGGAACTTAGGAGCGGAGGAAATTATCAGTCGTCAAGGAGCGCAGGATAGAAGAAGTCAGAGGGGAAAGGGTTGGTCCGGGCTCTGAACCAAGTAGGGGCTGATGGATCAACTGCATCGGTAGAAGTTTGCCAGCAGTACAGCAGTTCAGGAGATCCCGAACTGCCTCCAGGACCATCGCCACCACGAGGATCATCCACAGAAGGAAGAAGGACCAAGCAGATCCAGGGGTCCCAAGGAAGGAAGACGGCTAAGCAGCTCCAAGGATCGCCCAAAGAAGGAAGACGGACCAGCTCCGAGGCCAGGGGACGAGGACTCCACCGAACCGGAAAGACACTCGGTCGAACGCAACGGACACTCACGGACCACTACACGAACTGAACTAACCACAGTCCCAAGTCAGTAAACAGAAAACAGACGTGGGCACAGAGATGACGTTATCTCTTGCAGAATTTACAAGAGATAAGAACACCTGCAGCACGTCTCTGCGGGAATCAGCACATTAGGCGAAGCACAGGGCACGGCCTGGGAACATGCCTACTAACTGTCTCAAAAACATTGCCTCCCATTCTGAAAACATGTGTTCACATTCGAAAGATATCTTCAAAAATTTACTGAATAATTACTGATTAGCTTAACATTCATTGACTAGGGCCCAGTCATGAGTACTAAGGGATTCGGTAGCTATAAATTCTGACTAAAAGCTAAAATAAAAGTACAAATTCTCATATTAATGTATAAACGCATTCTCTTAAGAGAGTAAATGCTAAGCGCCCAAGCATTACTCTCTGACAGAAAAATGTAATTACAGAACGAAGAAACCATTACATTTAGGAGGTAGGACGAAAATACCACGATTAGTTAAATGTAACCTACACTCTTGAAAATGAAATTACAAAATTATTATTATTATTATAACACTAACACGAAATTTGTGGTTCAGATCTGAATGGCTGTATGGAAAGAACATAACACCAGGATGGCTTCACACCTGTTACTCGCCACGATAACAATATTGCTTTGCAACGGAACACAAGCAACTCAAGAGTCCGACAGCTACCAATTCTTCAGCGGCTTACATTTCGAACGCCAAACAGCTCTAATCCCTTACGAAGCATCGATTCCATTAATCTTAACGACAAAATTAAACCAAAAACCAACGTTCCCAAAATACCAAAATATAACAGGAAAATGTAGCTTGAATAGAAATAACACATCCACGCAGTGCGAACTACAGAGAAATCTAGTGAAACTCCAATCATTAATTATATCAATCATTGAAAACCAAAGCCATGACCTATCGCTTAGTAATGTAACAAACACAAGAGGAAAACGGGGACTAACATTCTTAAAAGACTTCTTTCAATGGTGCTGTGACTTAGCCTCCACTAACGAAGTTGCGGGCATCTATGACAATCAAAAAAATCTTGAACAACACACCAATGAAATTATTAACTCCGTAGGAAATCAATATAAGGACCTAGTTAGAACAACACATAATCTGAATAATTTCTCACAGAATGTCGCACAACTAGCGGACAGAGTGCATACAACATTTTCAATCGCACAGCAAGAATTCAGCGAGAGCCAATACACAACGTCAGAAATAATCATTAAGCAAATTTACTCTCTAACACAACAAACCTGGACATACATATTGTACAATTACCAGCAACAGAACGAGAGAGACATCCTAGGAAAATGCCATTCAAATCAAATTTCGGACAGCTTAATCAAACCCAAGAAACTATTAACTCACCTCATCGAATTACAAACGAATGCCTTCGAGAAGAATTTAAGACTAGCCATACCGATCGACAAAATACTGCTGTACTACAAATTACCAATTACTCAATGTACTTTACTTAACGACACATTACTTATAAAGATTAACATCCCACTGATGCCAAAGAACATCCTCTACAAACAATATAAAACGATAATATCTCCAGTACTTTGGGGAACAGACATTTGCTCCTTACAAATAAAAGGAAAATTTGTGTTCACGAACGAACACCTCACAAAAGTAATTACCAGTGAAGATAAACACTGCAATGAAGAAACATATCCCTTATGTCTCTTACCCCGACAAACTCTCCCAACAAGGGAACAAAAATGCTTACATTTCATTTTAAACAATGTAAATATAGAAACACTACAACAACATTGCCACTATGTTTGCCAAACAGCCCCAGAATATCCAATAGTTACTAAATTATTGCCAAATAAATACTGATTACCAATATTAAAGAAAATATGACACTCAGGTGTGACAACGGGAAATCAACCCACCAAATCACTCCCATCACGGCAGGAACATTACTAGTAAATATCCCTTGTGACTGTGAGTTACTCAGCGAAGACGAAATATTAATAACCCAGTTACACCCGTGTGATTCCCAGGAAGACATTAGAAAGAAAATTATAAACTTAATCCCAGTAACTTGGTCTAAATTACAATCAATTAAATTATACCCAATGGAATCGGGAGTGACACACGAATTCAAAAATTTAACCGAAATTTTAAACACAAATTGGACATTTTGGAACCCAACCTTTAAGGTTACAGAAATGAAAAAAATCCAACAAGTAAAATAACTACACGATGAATATGAAATATTTAATGACACGAGACTCCTGTTGTACATCCTAATAGCATGGTTAGCCATAGTCACCATCGCTATAGTAATATTAGCATACTGCATCCATATCCAGGAAATAAAACGAAAAATGACGGTGCCACCCAGAGACTTTACGCAGTAAAATCAGTTAAGTGGGCAATTAAAAACAAAATTATGGAGCGATCGGTGGAATATCGCTCAATCGCCGTGGGGGAATGTAAACATATAAATTAAATGTAACTAATATTATTCTCGTTGCAAAATTCATCTCAGTAAATTCACTTCAATCCGCCGAGACCGGCGCCAACCAGACGGCAACTTGATACAAAAAATGTACCGTGATCAGATGTACAACGCTGGGAGGACAGACGGCACGCACGTTCTCACGCCATGTAGCAATTCTTAGAATAATCATGCAAGAAATATAAATCGACTTACCGATCAGCAATCAGCGACAAAGATGGCGGCTTGATGACGAAGTATTCAATCGCCAATAGGGAATAAGGAAGAGGTGGTAATTGAAAGATAATTGGCTGGGAGGCGTGGACAATCGGAAACGGGGATGAAATCAAAAAGTAGTGGGGACGAAAATTGGAACTTAGGAGCGGAGGAAATTATCAGTCGTCAAGGAGCGCAGGATAGAAGAAGTCAGAGGGGAAAGGGTTGGTCCGGGCTCTGAACCAAGTAGGGGCTGATGGATCAACTGCATCGGTAGAAGTTTGCCAGCAGTACAGCAGTTCAGGAGATCCCGAACTGCCTCCAGGACCATCGCCACCACGAGGATCATCCACAGAAGGAAGAAGGACCAAGCAGCTCCAGGGGTCCCAAGGAAGGAAGACGGCCAAGCAGCTCCAAGGATCGCCCAAAGAAGGAAGACGGACCAGCTCCGAGGCCCGGGGACGAGGACTCCACCGCACCGACGACCACTCGCGCACCCACAAGGACAACGGCGCAGCACAGCCGAAGGACCACACCGACCGACACCGTACCGGCAACGAAACCGACGGACGGCGGAAGAAAGGTCTACTCCAGGGGTATGTCGAATCACTCTCAGTCCGGTGCACAGCATTAGGCCCCGAACGTTTAAATTTAAATAATAGATAGGGCATTTCTAGACTCCCTTTAGTTAAATAAATAAACAAAGGCAATAAGCCCTAAAGCAAACAGGAAGCATAAATGAGGTAATCAAAGTAAGGATAAAGTTATAAGTAGGAAAGGAATAAATAAGTAAACAAATAATTGTATATAAAGTAATAGATAAAATTAATTAAACCCCCAGCTTAGAGAACGAAGTAAACCCCAAAGTAGGAACTGTATTCAAGCACTGCAGTTTAAAGTGTTAAATAATCTATTCCCTTCGACATTTGTATATATTAGAGGCTAAGACATGATTTCATTTGTAGGTTAATTTGTAAAGTATCTTTGTTTGTGGAATTGAATTTTATAAGCCCAAGTTTGATTTAACGATCTCATTGTTTGTTTTATTTCTGTAAATAATTAATGGTCGATTAACATATAAGTTAAATATTATCAGTGACACTCACACATCGGACGCTCCAGTTGTGCGCGAAGTAATTTATCGAACTCTTACTTCATGAGTGTTGAGTAAACGAAGGAGAACTAGCCCCAGCACTTGGGTGGACTCTAATTAATTCATGTAAATACATTTCGCTCATATAAGGGTATAATCATATGTTTCACCTGTGCACCATGCTAGTTTAGTTGTAGTTGTATTATTAAAGTCTGTTTAATTGCTTGACCTGACTTGATTCAATTGGCTTCCTGATACTCTCACATTACTGTCAAGCGAGTCAAACTTATTTCAGCAGTGTATTTGTAACAGAGCTCACGCTACCCAGGCGAAAGCTTTATAAAGTAAACGAATTTAACGTGCTTAATTTTACAAATTGACACATCACTATCAATAAACAGTAAAATTATATTCTACAGTACCTTATATTTACCGTATTAGTGAACTAATGTAAACGCACTGAAAATGCGAGTGTATAGATAGGTCAGAGTCACCTGGGAGTTCTTCTATCCCAAAGCCGCTCAGGAGGACACCCCTTAGTTATCAGTGCGCGTACATCTCGACCAGTGGCACTGACTGTGTCATTGTTCAGTGAATGGTGACAGTGATATAGTGACAGTACAGTGTGACTGTTCTAGTGTAGTGATCGTGTGCGTGTATTCATAAGACACTTTCTGTGAGACCACTGTAACTTAGATGGTTTATTGTACTACTTTGGGTAGTTAAGAATTATATAGGTTTAGCTGTTGAGAATAATTTTGCATCTTTCGATTGAACTGATTTGTAACAAATGATAGCTAGTTGTTGACAACGGCAAGTGCAATCAATTATGTTTAGGACACGTAAGCCAGTAACATTTCATTCGGCTATGTTTGTGAAAGTGGAACGCTATGCACTGAACTTCTGTCCGTTATTGGATGTCTGTGTGCATATTTGGTGCTTATGCATGTAATATATGTTTTAAAACTTAAATAAATATGATCTGATTTAAATACAATACTGTTTTCAACAAAAATTCAACAAATCTAATAGATTTTCTCTTGTTTCAGTTTCTGGCTTGGAACACCAATGCGGTAAGTAAAAATCGTCAAAAGTACACAATTAATTAAAATGTATGTAAAAATATCCCAAATACTTGGGGATAGAAAAATGGTAAATATTTTAAAACCAAATCATAATTTTCAATCAATCAATTTTTTAACAATTTATTATTTATTTATTTAACGCGAATGGACCCCAGAAAGATCACGCAAATCATTCCGACATAGTTTCTTACATACTGCTTTCATCCTTTCTCCATGTTTTATTTTTCTTTCTTCTGTCCACTTCGTTCCTGGCTTCTTTGGTAGCGCTTCCTTCTCTTGACAATACATTCCTTTCCTTGACAATACATTCCAGTTATTTTCTTTATTTTTAAAGATTGCTCTTTCCCTAACATCTTTTGGATCAATTTTTGCTTTTTGTAAATCAAGTCTAACTTGGCTAATCCACGGTGTAGTTAGTTTTACTTCTTCTATAAATCTAAGAATTTTATTGGTGAGTCTTGATGGGTGAAGTCTTTTATCGTGTCCATAGAATTTTATCTTCGTTTTCTTATGTCTCCTGCTAAATTTGATATATTTTCTGAATCTTTGGCAATAGGAGGGGATTTTTAATCTAGGCTCCATTACAATTGAGGAAGGGATATGTGACAGTCGATTTTCTGAACCATTTTATGTTAAACTGTTTGTAAATGGGGAAGTTTAAGTTAAACATAAACTTCACATTTAAGATTGAAAATTTTAAGATTGAACATTTTAAGATTGAACATTTTAAGATTGAACATTTTAAGATTAAACAAACGAGGGCCCAGTTAAAGGGGCCAGATAATGTACCTCTAAAAGTCATTGGAAAGTCAATCGTTAACTTGTGTAAGGGTGATATCAATCACAAGGAGGAAATTTTTGTTCTTAGCAACCAAAGGGAACCCCTCTTAGGTCGTACAGGGACATTAGCATTTTAATTGTTAAAGGAACTCAACGAAGTAAACAGTAGTACTAATTGGTTAGCAAAATATCCAAAATTATTTTCCGGGCTTGGAAATTTCAAAGAACCTCACACAATCAAGTTAAAGAAAGATTATGTGCCAGTCTCAGTTGAGACTCCTCGAAGGATCCCTTTGTCCTTGAGAGAGAAAGTTAAGTTGGAACTAGATAAGATGGTTAAAGCAGATGTAATAGCACCTATTACGGAACCAACAGAGTGGTGTTCTCCTTTGGTTGTTGTCCCGAAGAAGTCTGGTGCTGTGAGACTCTGTGTTGATTTTACAGCTCTGATCAAATATGTGGAAAGAGAAAGACTGATTTTACCTTGTGTAGATGAGACTTCAGCTCAAATGGCAGGGGCTAAAGTTTTTTTTTTTTTTCAAAACTAGACACAAATAGTGGTTTTTGTCAAGTTAGCCATGATAAAGACAGTGCCATGTTGACTACCTTTATAACGACTTTCGGTAGGTATTTTTTCAAACGCCTCCCTTTTGGTATTAGTTCTGCTCCCGAGCACTTTCAAAGGAAAATTTTTGAATGTTTAGAGGGATTGACTGGGGTAGTCAATATGACAGATGACATTTGTGTGTTCGGCCGCACAATGGAGGAGCATGTTTAATTGCATGTTTGATTATGCAATGAGGCATGAAACTGCGAAAAGGTTCTACGTTCCTGATGCTCTTTCAAGAGCTCCATTGCAGACTATTTCAACGGCAGAGAGTGATGTTTTAGAGGAAGACGTAGATGTGTTTTGTCAATTTTGTTATTTCCACACTATCTTGCACAGACAGTAAGCTATATATTATTCACCAAGCTGTGAAAGATGACAAAATTTGCAATGTATTAAAGAAGGCTATAGAGAATGGGGACTGGTCAGAACTGAAAAATACCGAGTTTTTCAGGGAACGTGGGGTTTAGCCTTTGTCGACGGGCTAATTTTAAAAGGAATGAAAATTTTCATCCCAAAGAAGTTAAGGAATGACACTTTAAATCAAATAAACAGTGGACACTTGGGACTAAACAAGTGCCTGGCTCAATCAAGGGAGGTGGTTTGGTGGCCAGGTATATCGGTCGACATAAAAAGAATGGTGGAAAACTGTTCTAGTTTTCCTACTAGAAAAAAAATCGCACTAATCTAGCTCAACTTCTGACCCCATACACAATCCCCTAACGTCCTTGGGAAGTCGTAAGGACAGATATATTTGAATACAACCGAAAGGTCTACATTAGCATGCAGGACTACTTTTCAAAGTATATTGAATTGTTACATTTGAACAATGTAAATACAGCGTCTATGAAACAAACATACCTGTCAATATTCTCTCGTCATGGAATTCCTAGTATTGTGAGATCAGATAATGGCACGGATTTGGTTTCGTCAGAAGTGCCAAACTTTGCTAGAGATTTGGGCTTTAAGATACAGACATCAAGTCCTCACTTTCCTCAGGCGAATGGTCAAGCTGAGAGAGCAGTCGAAATCTGCAAAGGCATCCTCAAGAAAAATAAAGAACCTTATCTTGGACTTCTAGCACATCGCGCATCTCCACTTGCATGTGGGGTCTCTCCAGCCGAACTTATTTTTGGGCGCAAAATTCGGACTACCCTCCCGTCTGTATCTGAAAAGGTACAACCCCGTTCAACAGACCTCCAGAAGTATCGAAGGAATTACAATAAGCAGAGCGAGAAGAACAAGTGGTATTATGATCGCAGACACAGATCAAGAAATCTGAGCGCACTACTTGTATGATAAAGGGGAAATTAATTTATTGAAAAATTATTGAGAATGTGAAATTCATTTATGATATTTACGAGCTTGGTTCAAATTAAAAATGTTCGAAGGACCAGGTAAAATTACCAATGAAATTAATAAATGTCATTAAAAGTGTTCATAAAAATGAGTACTATAATAAAAGGATTTGAATATTAGGGATACTGAAGACGCTTTATGAAACCATGTCCAACTCACGCTACATGATGAATTTATTCTGCACCACTTTGTCACAAGAAAGTACATGTCACTATTACTGTCTGTGAACTCACTGCAGACTGGGGGCACGAGGAAAGCACCAGACGTTTGACCAACTTGACCTTTGACCCTCACCTGGCATCCCTTAGTAATACAAACTAAAGACTCTAGATAACTAAACAGTTGTCTTGTATTATTCTACATTGTGCCATTTAAATGAGTGTTTTACTATTTTTTGTTTGTTTGACTATTTACAATAAAATAAAACTTCTTAGATAAAAGTGAGTTACAATAATATTTGAAATAATGCCTAACTAATTTTACTCAAGATATATTGATACAGTGGAAAATATATGGGATGCTGAATCATTGTTAATTTTTCATTTTGAGGTAACCAGAAGCCAAATACACCGTTCGTTCATTTTCATATATATGTGTATATATGTGTGTCCGTGGTACCAATAACTTTTGAAGGGGACCTCCGATTTTGATGAAATTTGTTATGAAGGTGTAAGACCAGGTCTATTTTCATGAGTTCGCGAACCAGCATTGTTGGGTTATGGGAACGGGGTTTTATGGGGTTTCAAAGGAATCAAAAATGGGTTTTTGGCATTTTTTGACCTCAATTTTCAAAATTCATCAATTTTAACTGAAACCATTTAAAAGAGCTTAAAAAAACAAACAATTTGGTATTTTGAATTTTTATATTAGCATAACTGGTTACGGGGAAAATCCAAAAAATGTGTTTTCCATGTTATTCTTATGGGAAATCAAGAAAACCCTATATCTTGCTTATTTATTAACATAACTTAATCAAATTTAGTATGTACATTATCTAGATAGGGTTTAACTTATAATTGCTTACAAAACCCATATGGCGGCAAACCTACATACTCACCCCTATGGGGTTTATGGGGAAAATAAAAAATTGCCAGAGCTTGATACAATTTTGTGTTTACATTCACCAATTATTGATTAACTTAGATTTGTCTAACAACACCCCATGGCAGCAAACCTACATACTCCATCCTATGGTGTTTTTATGGGGAAAGTAAATAATCTGAAATTCCATTGGAAATTCGCTGAGTACGCAGGTCTGCTGCGACGGGGGTATTTGACATGAAGGTGTAAGACCAGGTCTGTTTTCATGAGTTCGCGAACCAGCATGATCGGGTTATGGGAACTGGGTTTTATGGGGTTTCAAAGGGGTCAAAAATGGGTTTTTTTGGCATTTTTGGAGCCTAATTTTCAAAATTCAACAATTTTTACTAAAACCATTTAAAAGAGCTTAAAAAACCAAACAATTTAGTATTTTGAATTTTTAACTTGGCTTAACAGGTTACGGAGAAAAGTCAAAAATAGGTTTCCCATGTTAATCTTATGGGAAACCAACGAAACCCTGTATCTCGCTTGTTTATTGGAATAACTTGATAAAATTTGGTATGTACATTCACTTGGTATGCTTACAACACCCATATGGAAAAGAACACCATAACTTGATAATATTTGGTATGTAAATTCACTAGGTAGGGTTTAACTGATATTTACTTACAACACCCATATTGCAGCAAACCTACATACTCACCCCCATGGGGTTTATGAGGAAAATTAAAAAGTGCAGAATTTTGCACAGTTTGATATTTACCTTATATAACTATTACATTTCCTAACAAAACTATATTTTCTAACAACATCCCATGGCAGCAAACCTACATACCCATTCCTATGGTGTTTATGGGGAAAATACGATATCTCAAGATCGTTTGGAAATTCGCTAAGTACGCAGGTTTGCTGCGACGGGAGTATTTATTTTAACCATTGGATTTAGCTAAAAAAAAAACACACAATTTAGTATCTTGAAGCTTGGCTCTATCTCCATTGGTTACCGAGATATTAAAAAGTCTAAAGACAGTACATTGTATTTTGGTTCTCCAATGTTAGTCTTAGGGAGAATTTTGATGTGTTAATATTTCACTCATTAACCAATATTTTTCGATTAAACTTGGAATTCAGCTTCATTTGGTTAAGATTAATCCATTTATTGTAAAAAATCTTGGATTTTGTGCTTATCATGGCAGCAAACCTGCATACTCTTTTCCCATGTTAATCATATGGAGAATAGGCAAACTTCTTTAGCAATGGCCAGATATTGATGAAACTTAGTAAATGGCTTCATATGGTCAAAATTAATTTTTTTTATGATAAAAACCTAATTTTAGTGTTCCCCATGGCAGCATACCTGCATACTCTCCCTATATTTATCATAAGGAGTATAGACATTTATTTCCCTATTTATGAGCATGTGATTTTATTTGGTTTACAGTTTTATGTAGTCAAAATTAATATTACTAATTTTGAAATTCGCTGAATACGCAGGTCTGCTGCAACGGGGGGTATTTAAAATGGTTATTAAACATCATAGGACTATGATTCAAATTTTGTTATAATCGTCTAATGAACAGGCAACACATAGTCCATGAATTTTTATTTACGTGCATTGGTTCTATTATTGGATAATTTAAGCAGTAATTATAATTCTGAGAACTCCCAGAGACCCGCGTGCGGCCTTCCGGTGCCTAACCGGCCGGCCGCGCTACAATAGGGGGTGTTTTGTCAACAAAGGATTAGGACGGGCCGGGACTACCTGCCTCTAGTCTCTCTAATTTTCGCAACAACTATAATCTTAGCTAATTTAGACCTAATAGAACGAGCTCCACATCTCAACACTATCACATTGGGAAGTTGGAGAATTGGTAATTAAGAAACACCAATAAAGTTCTGTCTGATTTTCACTATAATGAAATTTTTTTAAAGTATTACCACGGAACAAAGTTTGATTACCAAATACCTTAATAAATGCAGCGCATTGCGCTGCACAGGCCCCTTAGTATATATAGATGGGTGCACCATTTAATTGCATTTACTTTTTAAATTTAGTAATTTTTGTTCCATACAACACGAAATATTAAAATGATCGTAACAAAATCTTGAATTTCAAATTATTACAGATTGTTATTTTCAGTGAACTCTAGTGCAGTTTTGTCCAAGTTCAACAATTTTATGCATATGCACTTTATGCGGGTTGAACTGTACCAAATTAAAAGAAAACTAAAACGTTGACAGGTGAAAGCAACAGTTCTGTTTTTTCGGATGAAACTATGTTTGTTAAAAACTACTAGGCTGAACAAACTATATTGACCATTTATCTTGTTAAAGACATAAAATACATGACCCTTTATTACTATATATACAGCAGTTTAGTTTTTTACTATATTGGCACATCTTATAATGTTAGTTTTTTATGTGATTAATTCTCTCTTTACAGAGTCTTCTGTTTTATGATGACATAATACACGTAAGTATGATGCTTTAACATAAATATAAATGTTATTTATCTAAATTAATCCTGACCACAAAAACCATTGCTCAAGGTGAGAGGTGAGAAAGGTGGAATGTTTTAATTGAGGCAGAGTCTGTCAAGTATCATGGTAAATCAAACACCGTTTATATCGGGTGAGTTTCCTAAAGTGATCCAATGGCTAACTTTTTATTCTATATCTGACATTATACTTCTTATGGGGAACCCCCTTTACTTTTTTATGTTGCTTTTAGGTATGTATTTCACATTCAAAAATTTCCCGCAATTTTTCCAATATGGCAGTCAACTTAAAAATTTCTTATAGAACACCCTACATTTTGCAGTGTTTTTAAAATTTTCATGTAATTTTAAGACTTTTTTTTAAATTTTTGACATATTTCTATGAACCAAACGGTTAGGGAGCTAGGGCCAATTAAAGTTAATTTTTAGTTCTATAAGAATAACATGGGACAAACTTTTATCTGATTATATCATCGAAACCATTAGGTAAATTAAAAAGAACTCATGAATAAAAATGTCTTAATTGATGTTTTAAGAACATTCTTTACAATTACATCAATTTTTTTGTAAATTGATTGTTTTTGTTGGTCATATTGGAAAGAAGTTAGTTTATGCGTAATGATAATTTTTATGTAAAAAATGCTATCGAAACACAATTCTAAGACATTTATATTCTTGAGTACTTTTTAATTTACCGCATGGTTTTGGTGATATGGTTAGATAAAAGTTCGTCCCATGTTATTCTAATAGAACTAAAAATTAACTTTAATTGCCTCTAGCCCCATAACCGTTAGGTTTAGAGAAAAATGTCAAATAATAAAAAAAGTCTTAGAACTACATGAAAAAAACCACTATACAATGTCGGGTATTCCATAAGATATTTTAGAGTTGGCCGCCATATTGGAAAAACGGCGGGAAATTTTGAACAGTAAAATACATAGTCTACATGAAAGCAACATAAAAAAGTAAAGGGGTTCCCCCTTAAGAAGTATTCTGTCAGATATAGGCCTAGAATAAAAAAGTTAGCTATTTGGATCACTTTAGGAAACTCACCCGCAGAGCCGTCCTTAGGAAATGCGAGGCCTGGAGCAAAATATTTTTGCGAGGCCTTATTTAACGGTGATTGCTGGGGGGTTGTGGGGTATGAAACATACGACAGCATGTGTTCAAGTTATGTCTAGACGTCTAGACATCTATATCTTTGAAATCATTTGAGTTACAGAAATGAAACTTGGCACAACTATACGGGAGGCCCTGTAATTATACAGGGTCTCCCTGAACTCTACCCTCTCTACCTTTTTTTTCAGGTATTATTCCTGGACCAAAGACAAGCCAAAGTATCATATTTAAAATTAAGTGATTTTAATACAAATAGTCCCGCATATGAGTGGGTTGCCCCGCAAAGAGCGCGGTTGCGGCGCCAGCTCAACAATGGATTTCATACCAAAACTGCTCCCGGGGAAGCGGTCCGACCGTGACTAGCCTCAGTAATATCGCTCTATTTCGCTTATTTATGAACCAATTTTCATGACATCGTTGGATTTTAAATTAAATTTTACAAAAAACACATAAGAACAAGAACATAAACTTTGCTACCTTATGTAGGTAGTTTTTATGTAATTGAATCGCTTATTTGAGAAACAGCATAAGTCATTTTTGGGGCAAATTGAGTTAACATCAGTTTTATATTCTACTCATGTAAATACACCTTTTTATGCAGAAGTAGCATGAGTCACGTAATCCGCATGCTTTCAAAACCCTTGTATCGGGACCGTGTTTGGTTGAAAAACAACATTAGTCAATGACTTATGTTGTTTCTCTACCAAACTATGTCGAAAAAATCAGCTGTTGAGTGGCAACTCTGTGTTTTCATCTTCTTCTCTCGTCTTGTTGACTGATCTATCATTGATGGTTTATGATCTATCATAATCTATCGTTTATGGTTGTTATGCCACAGTCTGAGGATATAATCGATTTTGGAAAATGGTGGCCAAAATTCTTTAAGAAAATGGTTGTGTCAAATGAAACTCGTGGTCAAGAAACACCAAAAGAAAGTAAGGTCCACTTTAAGATTTCCAAGTTTATGCATTTCTTACATGACAGTGCTCATCCATACACAATCCAGGCTAAAACTTTTATTGATGGTCTGCACGTTCACACCTTTTCTTTGAGGAATTCACGTGCTACACTTACTTTGCCGAATGACAAGGCCTATCCCAAAGGGGTTTTACCCATTAATGTCAAAAAGACGAATGATCTGGTGAAATTAAAATTGTACCTACCAGAAGACGAAGAAATCCAGAGTTTCTTTGCTGAAATCTACGCTTGGGAAACGTGTTACACCAATAACGATAACAATGAAGTTGAAATGATGGAGTATACTAAATAATGTTTATGTGTTAGGACATTATCTTTACAGTATATTAATTTTTTCACTTTTTGTACCATTTATGTTTAATAAATAAGGTAATTTTTTATTTTAAAACAAATATTTTTCTACTTTATTCCCGTTTATTCCAGAAACAGCATAAGTCGAAAACTTTAAAAAAATTTTTACACATATGTATATATTTTTTTAACAGTTTTATGCTACCATAGTATTTGGAGCATAATACTTTAATAACTGAATTATGTCTTAGAATTTTGTACTTGGTTTCCTGGCAACAGCACAGTTTTTTTCCAAAAGTAGTATTTTTTGACTTATGCTGTTTCTCAAATAAGCAATTCAATTTAAGGTTAAAGATTTTAATTGGCCACCATTTTGAAAACATGAATTATAAAAAAGTTGATTATTTTTTCTAGCTAGGTCTTTACTTCAAAAAGCTGTGTACCGAATTTCAACTTATTACGTAAAGCCGTTCTTAAATTAAAAATTATAAAAAAAATACAAAATGGCGGCTGTACAAGTAACTATAGTGTTTTGAAATTTTTAAATATGATATTTTGATTTTGGCTTGTCTTTGGTCCAGGAATAATACCTGAAAAGGAAGGTAGAGAGTTCAGAGACACCCTGTATTAAGTCGCAAATGCAAATGAATTTTTACATTTCTAACATTTACTGTTTCAAGTTTCAAGATGGCGATAATTAAAAATGTTCAAAGCTAAATGTTTTTAAAAGCTGTAAATTTTACAAACTTTTGCAAACCTACAAAAAATTTCATGATTTAATTGCCGGAGTAAAAATAATATATAAGATTGTTAAGATAAAACAATGGATAGTGGAGAAATTAAAATCTTATTTTGAGAAAACGCGGGTTTTGCTCGTAAACTTAGGCCTATGTAAATCTTTATAATTTATAAAATGTAAAAACCAAAAACCAAACTTGTTTCAAATTTTTTGTTTGCAGTTTTTAAGATATTTAGCTTTGAAAATTTTTAATGGCCGCCATTTTGCAACCATAAATGTTAGAAATGTCCAAATTCATTTGCATTTGTGCCTTAACGCACTTAACAGTTGTGCCAAGTTTTAATTCCGTACCTTAAATAATTTCAAAGATACAATGGATCAATACAACATCACATACAGACAAACAGTTGAAAAACGGCTAGAGATAGGCAAAGTCAGTCATGCATGGTTGTGGCATCTGCAAGCATGGCTCGGCGGCCGCGAGGCTTGGTCCCGTCACAACGCCCGCCGGCCGCCGCTGTCAAACGATGTTTTGCGTTTGCATCCTTTTGATCGCTACTATTACGTACTTGCGCGGGTAATTAAACCAATATTTTGGGTACGTATCTATTCATTATTATATAATTTTTATTCAACCAAAACGCTTATGCAACTAACTTTTTAGCGGGCAAGGCCTCGAGGCGCGAGGCCCTCCTCAGCGCGAGGCCTGGAGCGGCCGCTCCACCCGCTCCACCCTAAGGACGGCACTGCTCAACCGGTATATCAATGTTATTGTAGCTTTCTGGAAAGCTAATAAGCTCTTTTATTTTGATGATA
The DNA here is from genome assembly GCA_030545055.2 of Neoaliturus tenellus. Classification (NCBI taxonomy): domain Eukaryota; kingdom Metazoa; phylum Arthropoda; class Insecta; order Hemiptera; family Cicadellidae; genus Neoaliturus; species Neoaliturus tenellus. The sequence goes on from JAQYXR010000428.1 coordinate 16,987, forward strand.
ATGTCTGCCTCGTTTCAATCGTAAGAAGTCTTTAAAATAACACGATACCAAAACTAGCTGTTACAATTAGTATTACGAAACGTACCAGTAGTTTTTGTCATATAAAATTATAATGTGTATTATAACCATAAATAATAACAAAACCTAATAATAAAGATCCAAACTATTTCTCTAAAACAATACATCGAAGAATAAAATACTCACACCATCTTGAAAAGAAAAAAGAAAAACTCCGTCTTTCTTGATCATGTCCTCCAAAAATAATTGACCAGAAGTAATATTGCTTACCATTTAGTTAATCTTTTTTTATGATTAACTGAATTATTATAAATATTTAAATGGCAAAGTACTTAAATCCAAAATGTTTCTGTGTTCAACAAGACATAATTGGATTAATCATAACTTTGATGATTAATTATTATATTTTTTATTAACTCAATCACCGAAATTTATACCTCATACTACAAATACCAATAATTTAGAATATAATAAAAGTTGTTTCAGGGATTTTAAATAATGTTATGGAGTTGTAACAGGGTTGTTAAATCGGTTCGCAACTCCCCTTGTGTTTTCAGAAATTTTTCAAATTTTTTACATTTTGTCAAAAAATGGCAAGTCGATCTTGGTATAGTGGTGGATTGAAACTTAAGTCCAGAGAGAGGAAATGTGTTTGTTTTTAAGCGTCGTAAAAGCAAATGTCCCGCTATAAAACAAATTCATGCATGTATAATTAACTTGTATTACACGTTTCCTTATTATGAGTTACTAAAACAATGTAAATTACTTTACCTCCATAACGTATTATGTACTCTTCGTGGGTGAAAGTATTGTTTATAACACCACTATTGCATCAATCTTATGTAGGCCCTACTAAACGCCTTGGTATTCATGGAGAAAATAGACACAGTATCTTGGCACTTTGGAAAGACTGTATTCCTAGTAAAATTACTTAGGATCTTAAGCTAGATTCATTTTAAAACTATTGGTAACATCCTGTATAATTTTATATTTTCAGGTAAAGGTGAACGATTGTTTAGGAAATAAATATCGTCTATGTGTAGTGATAGTTTATACAGAGCAATTCAAATTAAGTCAACAGGAAATTTTCGATCTACTGGTAAGTAACATAACTACTAACCATCCTGAATAACATTTTGCTATTACAATATTACAAGTGTAAATGTTGTTGGAAACCTAACAATTTGGTTTGGATACATTTTCCCTCTCATCTCAATTTGCTTTTACTGCCTACAAATCACTAGAATAATAAAACAAGTTTTTAAAAATCCAGTGGCACGGTCGTGTCACGTTACCAAATCTCACCCAACCAAACAGACGACTCGTGCCTATATAGACACGAAGCAGAATACGGCAAATTTACACTTTTCAAAAGGGCGCAAAAAGGCCGCAACTAACCCATTTTTTAGTCTTCTCTCCGTTTAACTAGGTCAATGAAAACAAAAAATCACCAAGCTTACTTTAAAACCCTCAGTGAAGTAAAATATGCGTTCAAAAGTAGCCTAAAAAGTCAGAAATGTAGTTCATCCCTACACACAACAAACATTTTTAAATTTTTAAGCAAAGCTACATCCTTTATCTCTGATGGGAGTCAAATGAAACTTTGCAGGAATCTTCGTATTTGTACGTAGTGCAAACCAGTATAGGCATTTTAGGGGTCTCAGGACAAACGCAAATTCAGCGGATTTTAATCAGTCGTTACGCATTTGTGAAGTGTGATGGCGGAGGCTTATGTGTGACGTCATACGGTGACGAGGTGGAGTGTGTGACGTCACGGGTGTGACGTGGTGGTGTGACGACACTAATACGCTATTGAACTTTTACCGGTGACCGGGGCCTGTTTCATAAAAAGATGTAAGCTTGTAATATAAGTATTTACCTAATATTATCAAATTATAATACTAGTGTTGCGTTTCATAAAAATATAAGCTTATAAAACAAGTTATAAGTTTACTGCTCCAAAATACCAGTTATAATACTAGTGTTTACACAAATGTTGTTTCAAAAACAAAAGAAACTAATATTATAGCCCAAAAATTTAGGGTAATATATTATAAGCTTTTTCTGACTCATAGAATTTTTACTTGTGTCGTGTATCTATTATTAAGCTGTGGTAAAATATAAATATATAAATAATTTTATCAAAATAGAGATGCAATCAAGCGGATCAAGTGATGAAGAAATGGTGGTTAGAAGACCAAGAATATTTAAACAGAACACTGAATATTGAAAACAGAATATTGAATTTAAGTAAGAAATCTGAGGATTTCTTACTTCCAAATTCAAGAAACTTATGAGTTTAATGAAAGGTTTAGGTTACGTTAAAACCAAAGAACAATTACAAATTGCACTTCATTGGTTTGCTAGTGGTGTACAATACCATTGTACACCACTAGCAAATCATTCACATTGCATTGCATCTATGCATCACATTGCAGATAGATCGCACGCAAAGCGTGTCGAAAGTTACAGTTTGCCGCGTCTTAAAAAATTTTGTACATGCAATTAATGAAAACTTATGCATTGACACTGTTCGCTGGGCAGAAGATGTAGGAGAAACAATCAATGCATTCAGTAATATCGCTGGCATGCCTCTTACATGTGGTGTAGTTGATGGGACTTAAAAAAATAGATGATCTTTCAAAAAACGAACCAATTTTTGTTGACAGAAAGGGACATCATTCCATAAACGTCTTGCTAATTTGTGGACCTAACATGGAGTTTTACTACGTTACTGCTAACTCGCCCGGTAGTGTTAGCGATGCTCGTGTTCTGAGAAATAGCTTCATAAGTGAGAGAATACTTGTTTCCTTAGAGCACTCATGAAAACTCGAAGGGTAGTTGAATGTGCAATCGGTAGGTTAAAGGAAAAGTTTCCTTGTCTTAACTACTTGCGAGTAAACTGTCTATGCATGCAACATAATCAAATGTGCGGTTGCTTATTCTAATTTGGCAATGATGGAGGCATTTGTCATTAATAACGCCGAGGACGAAGATCATGTAGTTGTGGGGGTAGACGAGTATGCTGAAGGAGCGGAAGAAAAATTGCACTTTTTCTACAACCACTTCCGAAATTAGCTGCATGGCTAAGACTTGTTGCTAAAACAAGTAACAAAATGCAACAGCTGACTTATAACTAATATTATCAGAGTAAATATTTTACTAGTTTGTAAATTGTTTTATAAAACAGAAAATTACAAACTTATAAAATAAATTTGTATAAGCTTATATTACTAGCTTATAATATTGGTACTTTTATGAAACAGGCCCCCGAGAGCCTTGATTTTCCTCTTAGTTTGTTTTTATGACCAAATCCCCAACTCTCCGGCTGTCAGCCCAATTACGCTAGTGCCGCTATACCGTACCATTGACTATGTACACTACCGTGAGTTTGTTACTCAAAACCGGTGTCAAACATTAGCTCATAATTAGTATATATTAGTATACAACATTACATAATTAGTATACCATCTGGGACCCGCCAATAATTAAAAAACCATTATGGTGGAGGCATTTCGCTGGCCCGGTCATGTGTCCAAATCGGTCGGGCCTTAACTGAGCGAAATGACCTGACTCAGGTAGCCGGGGTGTCCTGAACTGAGCGAAGCACTTCAGGGGACCACCAGAGACGTTCCTTAACTGAGCGAAGGTTAGGTTAGGTTAGGTTAGGTTAGGTTAGGTTAGGTTAGATTAGGTTACTTTAGATTAGGTTAGGTTAGGTTAGGTTAGGTTAGGTTAGGATAGGTTAGGTCAGGTTAGGTTAGGTTAGGTTAGGTTAGGTTCCCGAACTCGCATATACCTGGACCTTGCTTCGCTCAGTTAAGGAACATTTTTGGGGACCCTTCGAGGGCTTTCGCTCAGTTAAGGTAATCTTCGCTCAGTTGATGCGAGACCAAATCGGTCAAAACCGGTGTCAAACTCAATTATTTAAAAAAACAGTAAATTTTATAAAAATGTTACAAGTGACAAAAAAGTTGAAAAATTAAATTATCTAAACAGTTGTAAAGTATTTGTTCAAATGTAAATTATAATTCTAGTTAGTTAGTGCAGAGATCCAGACAACGACAAAGCAAATCACATTTCATAAAAATTAGGTATACTGTTGCTGGGAATCAAAATGGCGGATTACCGCGAACTGTAACAGTAGTGGCACGTGATAAAATGCGCCGTGATATAAGTTCAATACCTTCATTCCCACGAGAACGAAATTAGAAACTTGTCAAAGCTGCATCACGCCGCCATGATGGTCACCCGTGGGGGCAACTAACGGTGACGACATCATCGGCAAATCAAAATAAGGGGCGTGGTCAGAAAATTAACTGATTGGCTAATGTGATGTCTCGTGGGGGATGAGGGAAGGGGAAGCGAGTGCCGAGCGACCGAAAAGGAAGAGAAGAGAACTTTAGTCTGGAAGAAGTTAGGATTTGGAGAGGATCAACCTGCGGGACGAGGTAGTAAGCCACCCCCAGCGTCCGAACCGCCTATCTCCAAGACTCCAACTTCAATCACCTCGAACAACGAACACTTCACTCACTGCAGACACCAAGTCCTTCAAACCCTCAACGAAGAAGTCCAAACACGGAAGTCACACCAAAAAGTATCTTCGAAAGAAAAATACCCTGCTCTCCCATCCGAATTCAACCGCATCCCACTGAGCGACAAGGACTTCGGGGACCAAGAGGTCATCACCAGACGGCCGGGATTACCACCCAGGAGCGGAGGCGAATAGTCAACAACGCATCCACGGACCAGGGTTGCAGCCGTACGACCACACCAGGGGCGCTCCATCTTCGAGACCACCGTCCCGGAGGATCATCCCTTGGTGGACAACGTCGCCGTGCCCGGGAAAACACCCGCCGGATGATTAGGGTATGTGCCCTCAAAATTATGAGAAAAGGCCCAAGACAAAATTAACCAAAGTGTAAAAACAAAATCAAATTCGATATTATTTAATCGTTGCTAATATTAAAGCGAAAGAGAGAATAATATAATCACAGTTTAAATAACTAAGTAAATAAAACGGTTGTAGGGACTAGAACATAGTGGGAAACAGCTCGCGGGATATTCATTTGTAAATATCACCTTTAAATAGATAGCTTATATTAATTCTTGTACAGATCATTTTTATTAACATTAGGTCTTTGTTTCCGTTATAATATAACTAAAGTAAATGCTTCTCTTATTGGTTTCGAGGTCCTAAATATTTTAATGAACATTATTCTTATTGGGAACCTTATCAGTATAATTAAATCAATTTATTCAATGGTTTTAGTTAATTAATGATTTTCAGACGGTTGTAAATATAATCTAAGTACTAGAAATGATTTAACTAAAAGGACTCTGAACTAAATAGATTATTTGTAAATGTAAATATAATTATAAATATTGTCTTTATTGAATATCTGGTGACGACTATTTCAACCAAAGTGCTCATTGAGAGACAAAAGGTGAAAAGACATTCCATAATTAGAATTCAGTGAAACTACGAGTTTTGTGGTTCTGAACTATAACAAAGGACTCCAGTGCTTCTGCGAGATTTTGAATACTATTATATGTATTTAATCATTGAAGGGCAATCTCATTTATTAGGTTAAGTTTATGGTGTATATTAAACATATGTTTTACTTGCATTTGTGTTTGTTCAATCCCGGTCCTTAACCTCTTGCATTTAGCCAAGCGAGTCAAGAATAGTTTACATTTTATTTATTTTTCCTTTTAATTCAAATATTAAATTTTCAGTAACCTAGCCATCTTTACACAAGTTTACAGGGAATATAAAGACCTAATGTTAATAAAAATGATGGTCACCGTTAGTTGCCCCCACGGGTGACCATCATGGCGGCGTGATGCAGCTTTGACAAGTTTCTAATTTCGTTCTCGTGGGAATGAAGGTATTGAACTTATATCACGGCGCATTTTATCACGTGCCACTACTGTTACAGTTCGCGGTAATCCTCCATTTTGATTCCCAGCAACAGTATACCTAATTTTTATGAAACGTGATTTGCTTTGTCGTTGTCTGGATCTCTGCACTAACTAACTAGAATTATAATTTACATTTGAACAAATACTTTACGACCGGGCCAGCGACATGCTGGTCGAGATGGTCCCAGCTGCTGACGTTGTTTTTTCAGTACACTTATCAGGTGCAGGTGCTAGTATGCTTGGAAAACTGTTCATTGCTCGCCTTATAAGGGACAAAAACAGTGCAACTGGTGGCTGAAAGATAAAGTGTTCATCACTTACCGTAGTAGTCTAATAGATTTGAAATATGTTTTAACACATATATTTTTTACATTACCATTAAAGTACCAACATATAACAATATTATCAATATATTTATAAAGCATAGTTGTTGTGTAAATTAATTTATCCAACTATCAATTTAATATGATAGGATATAAACAGCATTATTATCTGAAAGTGATTGTGTATGATGATGTACAACCCTTTAGTTTTTAGTTGAAAATTTTACTAGGGCAAGGCCAATAAAAAATTAATTACAAATGAGCAACTCGATAGTATTTTTAAACATTTCCGTCACAGCAGACCTGCGTATTAAGCGAATTTCCAAAGATGGAATTTCAGATGGTTTTACTTTTCCCATAAAAACACCACAGGATCGAGTATGTAGGTTCGCTGCCATGGGGTGTTGTTAGAAAATGTAGGTTAATCAATGAATGTTGAAGCTAAATACAACATAGTACCAAGATCTGGCACTTTTTTATTTTCCCCATGAGCCCCATAGGGGTGAGTGAGTATGTAGGTTTGCCGCCATATGGGTTCTGTAACCTAGTATAAGTTAAACCCTATCTAGGTAATGTACACACCGAATTTGATCAAGATATGTCAATAAATAAACAAGATACAGGTTTATGTTGATTTACCGTAAGAATAACATAGAAAACACATTTTTGGATTTTCTCCGTAACCAGTTACACTAGGTTTGAAATTCAAAATACCAAATTGTTTGTTTTTTCAAGTTCTTTGAAATGGTTTATGTTAAAATTGCTGAATTAAAAAAATTGAGGTAGAAAATGCCAAAAACCTATTTTTGACACTTTTAAAACCCCATAAAACCCCGTTACCATAATCCGATCATTGTGGTTCGCGAACTCATGAAAATAGACGTGGTCTTAGCCTACACCTCCATACCAAATTTCATCAAAATCGGAAGTTCCGTATAATTCCGTTATTCCGTTATTTCCGTTAGTGTTCATTTCAAAAGTTATCTGAACCACGGACACACACACACACACACACACACACACACACACACACACACACACACAGTCTTGTTCACCTATATTTGTGAGGCCTTGGGATTACACACCTATTTGGGGGCCCGTGTGTGTGCATTTGACAGGTACTGTGGGGCCATTTGGAATTGTGGGGCCGTACAAAAAACCTAACCTAGCCTAACCTAAACTAACCTAACCTAACCTAACTTAACCTAACCTACTAAATTAACCATTATTGACTTTTCAACAGTAAAAAGTAGAATTTTAGCTCAAAATAAATTATGGGGCCGTGTGTATGGCCCCGCAATTTCAGAAGGCCCCACACTCACGTGAAATTCACACACTTGGCCCCACAAATATAGGGGACACTGTCCACACACACACACACACACACACACACACACACACACACACACACACACACACACACACACACACACACACACACACACACACACACACACACACACACACACACACACACACACACACACACACACAAAAATATATATATATATATATATATAAAACTATATATTTATTTATTTATTTATATAAGACTTTTAACTTTTAAATGATTAAATAATTAAATAGATAAATAATAACAATTAATTACAAATTACACCTACAAAAATTTACACTAAACCAAAACTCAGATAGGATTTGGAGTGCCGAAATTTTGCAGGTTAAAAAAATTAATTCCACCCGGAGATCTGTGACCCAGGGTGGGCTATTAATGGGAGAGTGAGCTATAGTAACGCCACATAAGTTGATGAATGGCCAAAAACATCTGGGTAGGGCGAGGGGAGGAGAGGGGGTACTTTTCCAAAAACATCGAGCTTACGTTACACGCATTTTTTTTATAGAACAGCTGATTATCCAATCATTTCAGCTGAATAGTAGTGAAAATTCATTCGTCAAGTTACGTGGGCGAAGCATACCAAGAAGACACCACTTACTTTCAATAAATAGATAACTTATATACAGTCACAAAGACACGGTCGGGAAATCACAATAAATATCTCAGGTGAATTTTTCTGGAATGGCAGTATCTATCTTACTGATTAAGTAAGGAATTTCTTGTGGAACAGCAAAACACTTTTATTTATCTACCGATTTTGATTGATTGAGGTGTCAAATAACACACATAATAAACAAATAAACACAAATAAACAGCTGTCTTCATAAAACTACCCTGTCTTCCTTCTACCATTTTAATTTATTTAGTTTTTCTGTTTACTTATCAGTTTACTTTCAAATTCAAATACACGATGAATGACGAAATCGGATAGTGATTTTTACATGTAGTTTTCATTCATAGTATTAGGGAGTGACATAGTTAATTTTATTGACTAGAAACAACTTACATTCACTAGAAACATCAGTTATCAGTCAGATGCCGTGCAGTACAGATGTTTGTGATGTGCGCTCCCTTATCAGCAGACAGGTTATCTCTTGATAAACGTACAGGTTATTCAATACATAGTAGATAGAGTGCTTCATTTCAATGTAATTTTATTTCTTAGTAACAAAAATAGAAATATTTAATATTTCGTGTTTTTTTCATTGTTTTTTATTATTACTACATAAATATGTCTAAAAATTGTGTTGTGTGCAATTCAAAGTGCCAAACACGTAGTTCTATTCCCTGCTATGAGTGCGGTCAAGTATGTCATTTACAATGTGTCAACATGACAAAGAATGAACAGGAGTTCATTACATCTGAAAAAAGCATTTGGCGCTGCCCACCGTGCTCCAAGTCAGAAGAGAATATGAGGATTACTTCTGATGCTGAAGAGTAAAGCTAGTATTTCTCAAGTCGTATTTATGTTAGAAGAAGCTAAGGAGATCAAAGGCGTATGGAGAAAGAAATGAACAACTCTTTTGAATTCCTGCATAACTTGGTAAAGGAGCAAAAACAAGCTCTTGATGACCAGTCTAAAAATTTGAGAGCATATTGCAATTATTGATGTTTTTGAAGCAAGAAAATGTTAACTTGGCAAAAAAAGTCCAAGGAACTGGAGGCCAAATTGGATGAAAACAAGCAGTACATTAGATCTAATAATATAGAAATTCACGGAATCCCTGAAAGACTAATGAGGATGTTTATGAGATCGTCAAAAGTGTTTTCCGCTGCATTGGGTGTACCACTTGAGAGGGAAAATATAGATGTATGCCACAGATTGGGCAAAAGGCCAGGTTACGACGGTCCTGCAACTATAATCGTCAAATTTGTCAGACGTGAACATAAGTTGAAGATATTGGAGAAGGTTTAAACGAAATTTCAACACCTCGGATCTAGGACTGGACCAACCAGCTGTTCCTATCTATATAAGAGAACCTGTGTCCTGGACGTCGGAGAGTGTACGCTGCGGCACGACAGGCCAAGAAGGACAAAACTATACTTCTTGTGGATCCGCAACGGAAAAATACTTATGAGGAAGGACCAATCATCTGCTGTACGTGTTGTATCATCGATGGACGATGTTGCTAATTTGTAAGGTGATTTATACAGTTTTTCCATCACTGTATGTTTGTTTTATGCCTTACTATTTTGGTTTTTCCTGTTTTATTATTTGGTAAATTTCTGATTTAGTTTTAGTTGTATGTTTGTTTAACTTTTGTTTTTAATGAGTTTAGTTACTGATATATCATTAAATTCTTTCCATAATTTTGGATGATACATTTTCATTGATCAATGACATTTTTTCCACGTCAAGTCCAAATGGATTTACTGTAATAAATCAAAACACTAGTAGTTTAAGGGAAAACTTTAATAATTTTGTAAATTTTTTAAGTGGTTTAAATAAACGATTTGATAGTACTGACTGAAGTATGGATTGAAACTTCAGAGATTAATCGTTTCAAATTAATGGTTATAATTGTTTTTCAAAATGTAATGAAAATTACAGGTCGGGTGGAGTTATTGTTGCACAAAAATACTCAGCTGCTGGAGAACCTATAGTTATGACATGTGCAGACGCAGTCAAGGTCACAGTTAAAATTAGACCCAGTATACTATTGTCTGCTATCGCTATCTACAGATTACATGCTTTCCGAATTCCAGATTTTCTGGGTGAATAAATTCTCTTCTGGCCACTATAAGGATGATAATTTAATATTTACTGGGGATCTTAATATTTGTATTTTAAAATATTCTATTAATGCTTTTGAATACCAAACATTATTGGCTAGTTATGGTTTCCATGAACTTATCAACAAACCACGCGTGTAGTTGGTGGTAGCATTAGTTTTTTGGACCACATTTATTTTAGATCTAATAAAAAATTATTTTTACATGATTCAGATGTTGTGCCTTCAGGTCGTAGTGACCACGATATTTCCTTTTGTTGCCTTAGCTTAAAACCAAGTGAAATAAATATAATGAAAACTTGTGACTCAAGTACTATTGTAATGTCTAGTCGTAAGATTGTAAATTATCAATTGTTAAAAGATAATCTTGGATCCATTGACTGGTCAGTTATTTATAGTATAGACGATGTGAATATAGCTTTTGCAAATTTTTTAGATTTACTTAATGAAAATAAGTAGTGGGGAATGGCTACAGTTGGCCCAGGTCAAGGTCAGGCGGTTGTAAGTGTTGTAGGGGTAGTAGCGGCTGGGGTTTTTTTGACAGTGATGGGGTGGGTTTTGGAAGTGGGTCAAGGTCATCCGGAGGGGTTTTTTTTAAATCTATTTATTTAATAAAAACTCATTAGTGATTGGAGAATTGGTTTGTGATTATTTGTAGCAGTAATAGTTATTTTATTACTCTGTATGGGTGAATCCCACTGCGTGTCCATAATTGAGAAAAAAGGAGAGGTCCTAGGTGGTTACAGTGCAAGTTGATAGAGCAGAACAAGACATGTGTCTGAGGAAGAATAATCATATAAACCTGGTAATATAGTGAATAATAATAATTGGATAGGATCGTCAATAGGTGTAACAAGATTGAAATTTTGATATTTCAGCATTTCAGTTAAGACAGAGTGTAAAATAGAATCAGTAGAAGAAGTATTGGAAAGGTTAGATTTTACAAAGTACAACGGGTGAAAACTGAAGTATTTTTTAAGCTTACCCAATGTAGTACGCGGTTTTGAAACTGTGGAGTTAGATTGTTTCTGTAAAATATGTTTAGTGCGTAAAAGTTTTAAATGTAAAGTGTGCGAAGCCATAATAATATTTAAAGGGGAGATGTGTACTCTCTAAAATTCAGCGAGTATATGACCGGTGCCCGCAAGTGTGTCTGAATATATAGAGACTAATTAACATAATAAGCGCAAACATATGTTAGAGTAAGAAGAGTAAGTTAAAAAAATGTTTGATAGTCTTAGGGACTTACGGATAGATGTTTACTGTCGCCCTATCGCCATTATAATGGCGCATGCGCGAGGTACCGATGCCGCTTATATAGGGTAGTGTGAACCCTCAACCCCCTCCCCTAAGAGAATGAGATAAAAGGGAAGAACTTTGAAGATTTCAGTTCTTTGTTGGGGCGGCAGCGTCGCGAAAGGTTCTAGTAGGGGGAAAGAAATTGTTAATAAATTTTTGTAAAATTTTTAAAAATTACCGCTAGTGGTAGAAGCTAGTTAATTATTTTATAAGGGTTTAAGAACTGTGTTGTAAACGATTAATCGCAGTTATATCTAGCATTTGTACAGGTAAAACTTGCAGTGTAATAATTATATATTAATATATGGGTGTTAACTGTTTATAGTCCAAGTAGTTTAGTCTAGCAGCAGAAGTTAGTTAATTATTCTGTAGTGGTTAACTTGTATAATAAGTATAAACTAAAATAAAAATAGTAACGCGAGATTATTTGATATATTATATATAAAATAAAAGTGTATTTTTAAATGTTAAGAAATAGTTAAAAAAATAAACCACATAAAAAAAATAGCAAGCTTAACAGGTGTAAGTTAAAACAAAGCATAATGTAACATTACTAGGTGGTAGAGACTTACAGATTAGTTGTTTCAGCTGTGGTACCTGGGGAGTGAATGGCAGACGCGCGACCGCGTTGCGGCTTATATAAGCACAGATAGTAATTATTTTGAAATTAACCCCCCCCCCCCCCTAAGAAAAAAGTGTTGACCCCCCCCCCGTCACTTTCACTCATCAAGATAAATTAGGTTGATAGTGGTTACATTTATGTAACACCAATTTAGCTTTGATGTTGCCAATAGTTTAATAACTATAGTTAAGCGGCAAAAGAGGACAGATAATTTTCTGCCATTACTCAGATAATAACAGACAACAATTATGGTGTTACGCGATGGGGAAAGCCTCAGTGAAGCTCAACAGCGGATTAAACCAGGTGTTGCCTAACGTTAATTGCAAGGTACAACGCTCCACCTGCATTAGCGGCGACCTACATGTGACGAATAGATCATTGGAAATTTCCACTGACGTTGGACATTCTATCCCCCTTAAACCCCTATGGCTCCCCACTACTTTGTGAGCCGAGAACCTTTTTGGCGACTATCGCTGAGTTAGTTCGGAACAATTCGTCGGACGCGATGGTTGTTCCGAACTCAGAGGGTACCTCAAATATATAAGCGGCCGATATATATTTGAGTTACTCTTGCTGTTAGGGTTTTAATATTAATACTTGTTGTGTGTGAGTGTGTGTGCAAAATGTTATTTTTAGTTTTAAGTTGTGCTAATTTTAAGCTTTAATTTGCGCATTGCGATGTTAGCATTAAGGTGTTATGGTATTGTTGATGTTTGGAAAATGTGTTTTTGATGTTGAGTTTTGGTATAATTATTGTATGTGTGTGTGTACTAATAACCTTTCACAGCTAGCTGTTAGGAGGGTAGATTAAATTTAAATTTAAATTATAGAAGTTCTGTTGAACTTCATTAAATATGGGTGGGACATGCGTGTTGTGCCATAGGCAGCGCATATTTTTATTTTTTTTAAATTTTTAATTTTTTGTTAGGAAATAATTATATTTGGGTGGGTTTAGATTAAGGGTGGGAGGTTAGAGTTGCGTCTTGCATTAACTGTTCCAGACTCCCTATTGTAAAATTGGAATGGTCAGGTCCAGTGCCCAGGCCCGAGGCCGGCCGCCCGTATCACAGCCCACCAAACTGGATCGCCATGTGCGTGCGGGCCAAAAATTGGGATCCCTTGCAAGACGTAACTATAGCGGGTTGGGATTTGGGGAAGTGTTAGGCAAACAGAGTGGTGGGGATGGCTCCGGCCGTCCCCATCACTTTGGTAAATTATAATTTTTTGGTGACCTTGACCTCAATTAGGTTAATTAACCCCCCCCCCTCCCCCTCCCCCCTCCCCCTCCCCTTCCCCCCCCCCTCCCCCCCCCTCCCTCCCCCCCCCAAAATTTGGCAAGCCCCCCCCTCCCCCTCCCCAGCAATAATCTGGATTAGAAAATGACTAATAACTCAAGAATGGTTTGCCGGAATAGGGCAAGTCATACATCAATGAAAAGCTCTAATTAAGAGCAATATTGTGGTAAAGACAGAATTGTATTATTTTCTTTTACTAAAATTGTACCATAAAAAAAACACCCTCCACTCAATGACATGACGATATAAGAGTGGTGTGGTTTGTGTTGAGAACATTCTTCACCTATAATAGCTAGAGTGAACATGTCTCCCCAAGATGCTTCAATATTTTATAACAAATGTAAAAAAGTTGAAGAAGTATTGGAGGTGGATGAAGAAAACAATGAAGAAATTGAATAAATTGAAGTGCCTTCGTTAAGTGAAAATGTTGTAACAAGAATATTTGTGGATCTGAATTCACCAATGGATATTATAGGAAGGTTTTTAATTGAAGTTGTGACATAGATAGAAAATGGAAGATTAGTAAACATAGGATCTCCAATTTTGGTAGATGATAGACACACCTTTGGTGTATATTGGAGAAACATAGATCTGTTATGGCTGTGGGTGGAGGCATATGTGGAGTATTTGCAATTGGAAGAAAATATAGGCTTTAATCATTACTTTTCAGCTTTAGTGTTAAACTACTAATTCTAACATTTCACTAAAAAAAAACCTTACAAATGTGGTGGGGGAAGCATTATATAAAGGGAATAAAAGAGAGAAGCATTTCATTTCCATGCTAAATTTCAAAGAGTAAACATCAACACGATGCATCAATGTGAAATTTGCTCAGAAACTTTTCATGATAATATTCTACTAGAAATACATAAAGAATTATTCCATAATAATAATGAAGATGTAACAGAAACAGAATATGAAGATTTAAAACTACATGAAGAAGAAGAACCAAAAGAAGAACAACAAGAAGAAGAACCATTAGCAGGACCATCTAACACGACGCATCAATGTGAAATTTGCTCAGAAACTTTTCATGATAATATTCTACTAGAAATACATAAAGAATTATTCCATAATAATAATGAAGATGTAACAGAAACAGAATATGAAGATTTAAAGCTATATGAAGAAGAAGAACCAAAAGATGAACCATTAGCAGGACCATCTAATGAAATACCGAGTTTAAAAGTATTTGCTTTAGAAGGTAGAGTAGTAGTGCATTACAAAATTCAAAATGAAAAATTCGAATTGGATCAGTTTTTTAAAGAAGTAAGAACAATTGTAAGTAAAATACTCACAGAAGAATTAAAAAGACTAAACTTTATTAAATTTGGCATTTTATTAAATGCTATGTTTACTAATGTAGAAGGAGAAATGTCACCAAGAGGATTCATAACAAAAAACCAGACCATCATGGCAAGTTCAGATATTAATTCAATAGTTGAAGATTGTTTGGAAGAAATATTAACAAAAATTCAAGAACATGAAGGAAGAGGATCTGGTTGGAGTTTGGTTAGTATTGAGGGTATGGATATTAGAGTTCATAAACACGGCTACGGATTAAGGGGTAGCAGTTATATTCCACTCCCAAAGAAAATTTCACACACCAAATCATGTATAAATGTTCAAAATGAAGATATGGAATGTTTTAGATATGCAATGACGGCAAAATTTGTACCACCTCACCATGCGGATAGACCCAGTGAAGAATATGAATTACAAAGATATAGATATAATTTCCAAGGATTGACTTACCCAGTGGCTTTGAAGGACATCCCAAAGTTTGAAAAACAAAACCCTGGAACATCTGTTAATGTTTTTGGTTTGGACAGTTTGAATAAAGTGTACCCATTGCGTGTGGTGAAGAATGAACTCCCAGATCATACAGACTTATTACTACTTACAAAAGGTGATGTTTCCCACTATGTATGGATTAAAAAATTTGAAACTCTTGTTAGTAATCAATTATCTAAAAATAGAAATAAGAAGATAATTTGCAAAAGATGCTTTAATTTTTGTGAAGAAAGAAGAGAAGGAAACGAATGGTTACAAGAGCATAAAAAACTATGTAACAACAACTATGAAGCAAAAATTATCTTACCGTGTCCAAGTAAGGCAGAGTTAAAATTTGAAAAAATCTCCCATCAATACCGGATTCCCATTGTTGTCTATGCTGATTTTGAATCTACACTAGTTCCTATTGAAGATAATGATGGCGATGTAGCAAAGAAAACTGTTAAATATCAGATACATGATCCAAACAGTTTTTGTTTAATGGTTAAATCTACTCTTTCTGAAGAACATCTAAATAGATTTAATTTAACTTCAAAACCTATTGTCTATCGTGGTGTTAATGCTTCTAAAATATTCCTTGATCAGTTGTATACAATAGCGGAAAGTGTTGAAAGATTGTATAGTGATATTATACCAATGATACCTTTGGATGAAGAAGAAGAGATTCAACATGAAAATGCAACTCATTGTTATTTATGTACAAATGAATTTACTGTGGAAAATCAAAAGGTTCATGATCATGACCATCTGACAGGTTATTATAGAGGTGCTGCATGTAACAGCTGTAATATCAACTACAAGATCCCTACAAGTATACCTGTAATATTACATAACCTTAGTGGTTATGATGCGCATTTTATTATTCCAGAATTAGGAAGAGATAATGGAGAAATTGATGTCATAGCTGAAACCACGGAGAAGTTTATAAGTTTTACTAAAAAAGTTGGAAATATAAAGCTTCGGTTTTTAGACTCTTACCGTTTTATGCCATCTAGTTTAATGAAGCTTTCTGAAAACCTGAGAACAGAAGATTTAATAGAAACCAAGAAGATTGTAAGTAATGACAAGGTTAATTTAGTTCTTCGCAAAGGTGTTTTCCCGTATGATTATATAGATAGCTTAGAAAGATTTAATGAAACATCCCTTCCACCAAAAGAAGAATTCAAAAGTAAACTATATGACACAGATATATCCCATGAAGATTATGAACATGCGTGTAGAGTATGGAATAAATTAGGATTTAAAACACTTGGAGAATATTCGGACTTTTATGTAAAACTAGATGTAACTTTACTTTGTGATATAATGGAAGAGTTTAGAAATACATGTTTTAAGGCATATGGATTAGACCCTCTGCATTCTTGTACATCACCTGGATTAGCTTGGCAAGCAATGTTAAAGGAAACAAAATGTAAACTCCAACTTCTTACAGATATAGACATGGTGCTGATGTTGGAATCAGGTGTTCGAGGGGACTAACTCAAAGCGTAACACGACATGTAAAGGCAAATAACAAATATATGCCCAATTTTGATGCATCAAAACCAAGTACATATTTAGGTTATTTTGATGCAAATAACCTTTATGGATGGGCCATGTCGAATCCTCTCCCATATGGCAACTTCAAATGGGTAGACCCTGATTCTATTGGAAACATCATGAATATAGCAAAACATGGAGACACTGGTTATATTTTGGATGTAGACATTGAGTACCCTGAACATTTGCATGACCACCATTATGATTTACCTCTACTGGCCAAGACGGAAATATCACCAACCGGCAGATGGCCTAAATTAATGATGACTTTAACCAACAAATCAAGATATGTTGCTCATTATTGGGTAATACAACAAGCCCTAGAGTTAGGGATTGAGAATAACAAAAATTAATAGAGCTTTACAATTTTCTCAATCCTGTTGGTTAAAGTCATACATTGACAATAACACAAAAAGAAGAACTTCAGCTACATCTAATTTTCAAAAGGACTTTTTTAAATTGATGAATAATGCAATATTTGGCAAGACACTGGAAAACAAAAGAAAGCATAAGAATGTGAAATTAGTTAGTGATCCGGTAAAACTACAAAAGCTGGTACAAAAACCTAACTTCGGATCATCCATAATAATCAACGAAAATCTTGTAGCTGTTTCCATGAACAAAATTTCAATTACAATGGATCGTCCTTTATATGTGGGGATGTCTATTCTAGATATTTCAAAGACCCACATGTATGACTTCCATTACAACAAGATGGTTAAATTTTATGGAAGAGAAAACATCGGCATTGTATACATGGATACGGACGCTTTTATTTATTGGATAAGAACTGAAGATATGTATGAAGACCTACGCTGTTTTATCTACAATAACGACTTTGACTTTTCTGATTATCCACAAGACCATCCCAACTACGACAACGGTAGAAATAAAAAGGTATTGGGAAAGTTCAAAGACGAAACAAATGGCGTTCCAATGGAAGAGGTTGTTGCTCTAATGTCTAAATTGTATTCATTTAAATTGTACAAAAATAAAAAAAGAGAACATGAAATCGTGAAGAAGGCCAAAGGTATAAAAACCTCATACCTGAAGAAGAATATACAGTTTGAAGAATAC
Organism: Neoaliturus tenellus; assembly: GCA_030545055.2. NCBI lineage: Eukaryota > Metazoa > Arthropoda > Insecta > Hemiptera > Cicadellidae > Neoaliturus > Neoaliturus tenellus. The sequence continues at coordinate 34,965 of JAQYXR010000428.1, forward strand.
AAGAGATGCTTATTTGAAAATGTTGAGGCAACAGCAACATTTAACACCATAAGAAGCTTCAACCATCGTCTCTTCAGTGTAAAGCAAACCAAATGGGCTTTGAGTTGTAAGGATGATAAGAGGTACATCCTGGAAGGTAATATAAAAACTCTACCATTTGGACATTACTCCTTATACCCTATCGACCAGTAAACCTATTCTTCGTCCTTTACCTTCTTCCTTTTTCCTTTCCGTAAAGAAGAGGGGACATGACAAGCTCAATGTCATGTTCCCTCTTTTTTACACCAATGTAATATGACCTTGACCTATAATCTTACCATATAAAAGAGGATAAACCATTTTAGAGATCAGTACTTTTACAAGCGGTGTGGAAGACACAACTGAAGATGGAAGATTTAAGGAACAAGATTGTAAATGAACTTCATAAGCCGGCAAGAAGAAAATTTCCTAGAAGAAATACAATTATAAAAGGAATGAATGATCTTTTCCAAGCCGATCTTATTGAAATGATACCACATAGTAAATTAAATAAAGGATTTAAATACATTTAACGATTATAGACTGTTTTACTAAAGTGGCTGATGCTTTACCGCTAAAGGACAAGACTGGTAAAAGTGTTACAAAAGCTATGGAAATAGCTATACAAAGAAATAATTTCAACATCAAACATCTACAAACTGATGATGGAAAAGAATATTTTAACAAAGACTTTGCAGCTTTAATGAAGAAGTATAAAATAAATCATTATTCTACAAATTCTGAAGTTAAAGCTTCAATAATAGAAAGATTTAACAGAACGTTAAAAGGAGCAATGTATAAAACATTTTCCAAACGAGGATCATATATTTGGTATGATATATTACCACAACTTATAAAAGAATATAACAATAAGTATCATCGAACCATTGGTATGAAGCCTAACGAAGTAAATAGTACCAATGCTAAAATGGTATTAAAACGTATTAAAAATAATACTACTCCTAAACGTGAAAAAATGCAGCCCAAAACATTTAAAGTTAATGATAAAGTTCGTATAAGTAAGTACAAAGGAGTATTTAGCAAAAGGTATCTGCCAAACTGGACTAATGAAGTATTTACAATCTATAAAGTGCAACCAACAATACCTGAAACCTACATTTTAAAGGACAACAAGGGTGAATTACTTGAAGGTGGATTCTACGGACATGAATTGCTAAAATCATCAGTTGGCGATGTATATCTTGTTGAAAAAATTTTACAAAGAAAAAAGGATAAGGTGAAAGTACGTTGGTTGGGATTTGATAAAAGTGAAGACTCTTGGATCCCTACAAAAGACTTAGTGTAGCAATTTATGAAGTCATTACATGTTTAACCTTTATACAAGATGGAGATTGTGCAACAAAAGGATCGATTTTTTATTAATAATATTGATGAATTAACAGTTGACAACGACAAGTTAAATCATGGAAAACATGGTGAATTACTGCCAAACACAATAAGATGTTTAATAACTGGACCATCAAATTGTGGAAAGACAAATGTGGTTTTTAATTTAATAACAAATCCTAAGGGATTACGTTTTAACAACATTTATATCTTTTCCAAATCTTTGCAACAACCCAAATACCAATTATTGGATAAGGTACTCGCAAGTGTGCCTAAAGTTAATTTCTACAAGTTTAATGCTAGTGAAACTATAATGGAGCCAAACGAGGCTAAACCATTTTCTATATTTATATTTGATGATGTATCTTGTGAAAATCATGACACTATTAGAAGTTATTTTGCCATGGGAAGACATTACAATATTGATAGCATTTATATCGGTCAAACTTACAGTAAAATTCCAAAACAACTAATAAGAGATAATGCAAATCTACTTATTATCTTCAAGCAAGATGAAACAAATTTAAAGCACATATATAATGATCATGTGAATGCAGACATGTCATTTGATAAATTTAAAGAAATGTGTGGTAAAGCATGGGCTGAAAAATATGGATTTCTTGTTATTATGAAAGAAGAAGCTATAAAAAATGGAAGATATCGTATAGGGTTAGATAAATTTGTATTAATCCATTGAACAATTGATGATACGTTTAGTAATAGATTGGTCTTCGCAGTGTAAACATGGTGAACCAAGAAAAACTATTAAAAGAAATAAAATCACTAAGTGATTCGATTAGACTTAAAAATCGAGCATTAAGAATGGGTTTGAATGAAAGAGAAGAATTTCTGGAGACTACATTTAAACCTATTACAGAACCTTTAAAACAGATAACAGAAACAATTGGTAAACCTCATTTTGAAGGAGATGTTTTACTACCTGTTTCTAAATTTGAAGTAAAGACTTTAAAAAAGGAAGAAGATGATGATTCTTACACAAGTGATAGTGAAGTTTCTCAAAAAGGAGAAGAAACAAGACAAGAAGAACCAGAAATAAATGTTCAAAAAGAAGAAGAAGAAGAACAACATATACCTGAAGCAGAACAATCAATTCCAAATCTAACAAAATTAAGTAGTGATATATTGCAACAAGGACCTCTTGGAAGAAAGTATATCATGAAGATGTTACATGAAATAAAAGCTAACCCAAAACTACACAAGTCACATGTATATGGAGCGAGAATTGATGGAAATGAATTAAAAATAGGAGATTCAAAAGTACATTTGACTGAAGATGATGACATTGTTATTGGTGAGCATAAATATAAAGGAACAAAAGGATTATTTGAACTGATTTTTAAAAATATACCTATAAAATATACACTACAAGATTTAAATACTTTTAAAGAAATTTTGCAAAATACTAATGCTCATAAGAAGAATTACTCCAAAGATTCAATGATAAATAGAACACGCGCAACTAAATATACTGTTGTAATAAAAAGATTGTTTCCCCTAAGAAAACTACCAACATTACGGACTGCGCCCGCTTTGAAGAAACCGCTAAAGAGGAAGTCTTTATCACTTATGGACTTATCACTTATGGATGAATATGGTAAAAAGAAAAAAGGAGAATCTTCAACGTCTGGTAAAGGTTTAATGAAAAACCTATATAATACAAATGTGATTTACTATAATGATATAAACAAATTGGTTGATAGAATGAGACTATTACATGAAGCTATAGAAGCTGGTCATACAGGTTTAAATAATGAATGGGTGGCTTTAGTTGACGAACTTCGAAATCGCGGAATAGTTGTATAAATTATCACAGATATATAAGAGAGCTGTGACCATACAATGGATCAGTTCAATCATGAGCGTCGACAAGTTCGGACGGTATTCCGGGCTAGGAGTACAAGGAGGAGAAAACAGAAAAAGAAGTGGATTGCCGCAAACACCTGAAGGTGACTATGATATGAGTAACAAACGTTTAAAATTTATTAAAGACCCAGAAGAAGATACTGATGGAGCGAATTTAAAGACAGTAAAAGAAGCAACTTCAACATCATTGAAATTAGACAAAAATACTTACGATGTCAAATCACATAGAATAATTAATGTTGGTAAACCAACTGACAGTTCTGATGCAATTAATAAAGAGTATTTATCATCTGAACTTTTAAATACTTTAAAATTGCAGTGGGGTAATAATTTAAAAGATGGACAGACATTTGATGCTGGGAATCATAGAATAACCAACGTGGCAAATCCGAAAAATGATAAAGATTCAGTTAATAAAGAATATTTACATTCTATAATACCGGAAAAGACTCAACGCGGATTTTCTTTTTATAAATTTATTATAAATGACATTGGATACCCAAAGGAAGACGGTGATGCTGTAAACCTGAAATACATCAAGGACAACTGTATTTTACAAGATAATGATGAAATCGATTGTCATGGGAAAGTGTTGTCAAATGTAAAGTTCGGTTCTCAACCAAAAGATGCTGTTACTATGGAACAACTATCTAAAGAATTAAAAAGGGGGACATGAAATTTTGTAGAACATGAAGATGCCGTGCTAAAGCGAGGAGATACATTTATACATGGAAATAAAAAGTTTGATTTAATGCAAGGAAAAAATGATGAATGGGATGCGGGACATAAAACAATAACAAATGGAAGATTTGGTATAAAAGATTCGGATGTACCTTTAATGATACAAACATTAATTGCAAGTGGTGGTAGATTAGGTACATATGATGGTCGTAATAGAAGAATAAAAAATATTTATCCTGGTTATGAAGATGATGATTGTGTTACATTGAGACAAACAATAACTTGGGATAAACACTTTGGGACCAAATATGATGCAAAGATGAAGAAAATAATTAATATTTTACCAGGAGAAGATTTAAATGATGCTGCTACTATTGGACAAGTCATAACAACATCGAAAAGTGATTCGACCGCTTACACGTGTAATGATAAACGTATTATGCAGTTACATGATCCTCAACATCCGAAAGATGCTGTAACTTTAGATTGTTTAATAAGAATAGTGGGCAATTTACTTATCGATACCCACAATCATATAGCTAGTACAACGAGTCATGTGATGATTCAACCCGATGAACGAGAAGCTTGGATTAAAAATAGAATCATAAATCAGTATATAATTAATTTGAATAATTAAATATTTAAATATAAAACATTGTGCACGAGTTATCCATTTATGTAAAGCAGCTCGTGGAGTAAACACGCTGGTTATATAAGACGACATAATGAAGACCGCACCGCTCAGTCGTCGTCAAGACAGCGTTAAGAAAGGACGTGGTATAACATCAGCTGCGTTTTCCCTGCTCAGACGGATTCCTGTTGGTGCTGTTCTAAATCGAGCAATAGACGCTTTACCATACGAATTTCATCTGCCCGGAGGCTATCAATATTGTGGACCCGGAACTAAGTTGGCAAAACGTTTAGCAAGAGGAGATCCTGGAATTAATAAATTAGATCAAGCTTGCAAAGAACACGATATAGCGTATTCCAAGTTTGCAGATTCAACAAATAGATCAATAGCGGATAGAGCGCTAGCGGAAAAAGCTTGGCAAAGGGTTAAATCAAGTGACGCCAGTATTGCGGAAAAAGCAGCAGCTTGGGCAGTGACAACAGCCATGAAGACGAAAGCTAAGTTTGGTGGTGGAAGACGACGCGGGAAAAAACCTAGTAAAAAAGAAGCTGCAAAAAGAGGCGGGAACATCAAAAGAAGACGTCGCACTAACCCTAAAAGGAAAGTCAAGAAAACATCCATATGGTCAATGGTAAAAAACGGATCGGGTCTTTACTTAAGACCGTACCGTGTGTATTAAATGAGAAAAATAAATTGATAATTCCAAATGAAGCATTAACAAACTATCAATTGTCAAAATATGTGAAATGTTTAAGAATACCATTCTTCAGAGGAGTTTTTATGAAAGATACATTACCAAATAGAGTGTGGAAAAATGAAACTGGAATAGTAAATTTAGACTCTAATTATGGACCAGGTACTCATTGGGTATGTTATAAAAAACTTGGAGAAAATGTTTACTACTTTGATAGTTTTGGAAATTTACCGCCACCAAAAGAACTTCAACATTATTTTCGGGACTCCAAGAATATATTCTACAACTACAAAAGAGAGCAACCTAGCAATACGGAAATATGCGGACATTTATGTTTAGAGTTCCTAGCGAAGAGCGTCAGTCAGCTTTAAGATGTCATCGTATACAGTATCGCTGAGTGGAAATTCGTCAACATTGAAAAGTACACTTTTCCCAGCGTTACGTTTATCTACGGATAAACTATGGGAAGCAGCATTATTGGATTTGACTACATACAATTCAATTCCCAATGTTACAGAAGGAAAAAATAATTTACTACATTATTATGAGAGTAAAGATGAAAAAGGAAATTATTCACAATTAAAAATAATTCCATTATCTACAGGAGCATATGAAATAGACGATATAAACCAAGTATTACAAAAGAAACTTGGAGAAGAAAATATTTCTATAAAAGGTAATAATAATACATTAAAAGCAGAAATAACTTCAAAGTATTATATAGATTTTAGCTTAGACCACTCAATCGGCAATTTGCTCAGATTTTCAAAGAAGAAAGGAATTTTAGCTCCTGGAAATGATTATACTGGCGATACAACAGTAACAATATTAAAGGTGAACAGTATTGATGTAACGTGTAATATTATACACGGATCATATAGAGATGGAGTAAATCAACATATATTACACACATTTTACCCGACAGTAGCTCCTGGTTTTTAAATAGTTGAGAAGCCACAAAACCTGATATACCTACCGTTAAACACCAGTTTCATTTCAGACATCGTACTGAACATATTGGATCAAGACGGTATTAGTGTTGACTTTAGAGGAGAAACAATAACTATACGGTTACATATCAGAGCGGCAACATAAAGTCAACATGGGATTATCATTTAAACCACAACGGAAGAGTCGGGAGCTCAGTAGCTCCTCAACATTCGACGAGTTAACACCGGACAACATACGCTTCCTACAAAAGATCGGACTAAAACTTGCCAACCATGGATATACTGGATATAGCGCAAGGACCGACATTCGACGAAACCCTATGGGAGAAGGAATATCACACTCACAACCCTTACACTTCATCAAAATTAAATAATAATGATGAAATAAGAATTCCCATTCAACAACAAGATATCTACACATTACCATGTGAAAGTTATTTATATATCGAAGGAAGAGTAACAACATTGGATGGAAAATCTGGTTCAACTGTTCCTTTTATAAATAACCCTATGGCATATCTGTTTGATGAAATTAGATATGAGATATCTGGAGTAACAATTGATTCAACAAAAAAAGTTGGTATATCAACAACTTTAAAAGGATTGACTTCAATAACACCCCATGAAAAAAATTCTTTAATCTCGGCTGGATGGGTGACTCCTGATAAAGACACTATTACTCCTAATTCAAAAGGTTACTTTGATTTTAATGTACCTTTACGATTGCTTTTGGGATTCGCAGAAGATTACAAGAGAATAATAATAAATGTAAAGCAAGAACTGGTACTGCTCAGATCTTCAACAAATAAGGATGTAATACAAGCGCCAAGTGGAACTAAAGATGCCGATTTGGAATGGCAACTTCAATTGGATAAAGTTGTATGGAGAGTACCTCATGTCAGATTGGCAGATGAACATCGAGTAATATTATTAAAAAAAATTAAAATCTGACCGTGATATTGTAATACCATTTAGGAGTTGGGAATTTCATGAATACCCCATATTGCCTCAAACAGAAAGACAAACATGGACTGTTAAAACCTCTACTTATTTAGAACGGGCAAGGTACATAATAGTCGGTTTTCAGACTAAACGAAAAGATGTTATAACCGCGCACGCTGGTCAATTTGACCATTGCAAGATAAAGAATTGCAAAGTTTTTTTAAACTCTCAGTTCTTTCCATATGACAGTTTAAATGTTTCATTTGACAAGAAACGTTATTCCATTCTATATGACATGTATGCAAGATTTCAATCATCATATTATGGTAAGACGAATACACCACTTTTATCACCAGAACAATTTTATTCAAAAGCTCCAATTGTTGTAATCGATTGTTCAAAACAAAATGAATCTGTAAAATCTTCAAGTGTAGATATAAAAGTTGAAATGGAATTTGAAGATAAAATACCAGATGGAACTTCAGCATACTGTTTAATTCTACATGACAAAATAGTTACTTACACACCGCTAACAGGAATCGTGAAGAATGTACTTTAAGAAGGATTAATACAACATCTGCACAATTTGTAAGGTTTTTACAAAAAATCAACAATATCTAGGTCATCTGCGAGTATAAAAGCGAGAAAAAAGAGCTGGAAATTCATTTCATCTTTGATTGTCGTATGGGTAACATCGTCCGCAAGATGAGTTCTACTACATCAACTGCTAATGAAGAAACTACACCTTTTATGGCTGACAATAGTTTGGATATAGAAAGACAAGTTGAACAGGAAATGGATGAGTTCCTCAAGTTTAAACATAAGAAGACAGAAGAAGAGGAAGTTGAAAAAGAAACAAAGAAAAGAAAAATTGAAGATAACATTTCCACCAACATCTTAACGGAAGTATTTCTTCGAATATTTTATCCTATTTCTTCTTGTATGACAAAGACTGTATCTGCTGGAGTGATGAAATCATTGGATTACTCTCCTACTGTTATTTTAAATCATGGATCTAAAATGGTAACCTTCACTGAAACTTCTTGGGAATCTTTTATGAAACATATACATCTTTTGGAATGTTATCTGAGTAACAATACATTTGGAAGAAAAACAAAACTAGGTTTGTTGGAATCAAATATTGAAATCGATATTGTTAAACAACGTGGTCAACAACTAGTTCGATTTAGAGATTTAACTAAATATAATATAAAAATACATTTGACTAAAGAAGAGTTTTACACTTTAACTTGTGCTACTGGTCCTATAACAAGATATTTAAAACAGCTAATATTCTCAAGTGCAATTATCAAAGACTATTTAATTGATGCATTGGATAAACAACCATATGTTCCAATCCTATATGGTCCAGTAGATACTTCAATCTTCAATAGGATACCACATGAAGTAGATATGTGGAGACAGTTACACCACTATCAAACCAACTTTAATTTAGATGAAGAAAAGCAAGAAACCAAGGAAAACGAATCAAGTTTCAACAATCAACAATCGGCAACAAATTGAACAAATAAAGAATATTGTAAGTAAAAAGAAGAATATTGGGGGTATAAAAGGTTGTCAATCTGGATTAACATACCAGTTGCCTACTGAACGTCATCATGGATAAACAAGTTTCATTCTCTAAGAAGATAGAATTAATGGAAGTAAAGCAAGGTATCATAGAGTTTCAAGCATTCCGTGGTAATGATGGAAATTTTATAATTAAAGAGTTAGTGGTACTAGATATGATAACATCTGTTGTTTATCACTTTTTATTTATGCCTCCTTTACCATTCAACAGATTAACAACCAAAGCTAAAGTAACAAACAAATGGTTGATGAAACATTTTCATAATCTAAGATGGGATGAAGGTTTTATAACCTACAATATGATGCCACACATTATGAATCATTTCTCCAAAAAGTTCAAAACTATTTTTACAAGAGGATTGGAAAAAGCAAATTGGATACAAACATATACAAACCATGAAGTAATAAATGTGCAAATGGAGAAAGATTTTTATTGCTACTTTGATAACATCTGTATTTCATCTAAAAACTTTAAACATCAACAGTCTCAATGTGCTTTAAAAAACGCATATCGTTTAAATGTCTATCTACAGCAAAGTGGTGGGGGAAACAAAGGGTATAAAAGCGAGAGCAGCACTATGACAATGCATCAGTATTACTCGAACCTCCGGGGAGTCAACACCTCTGACACGCAAACACAAGAAGAAGAAGACGAACAATAGCAAGAAGAAGATAATGGCGTCACAAAATTTTCTACAATCGCTTGTTGATCAATTCAACAAACATTCTAAATCTACTATACTACCGACAAAAAAATGTTCAGAATTGAAGGAAGAGAAACATTATATTATTCACACTATTAAGAAAATGGAAACATCAATTGGAGACGCTATCAATTGTACATTAAGTGAAGCACCCTACACACCTGGTGATGAACCAAAATTTCAAGTATTTCTTCCCAAACGCTTCGTTCAACTGCTGCAGAATGAAGATTTACGACTGATTCACCCCGGCGCACTCTACTTAGCAGCTCACGGTCCTAGCGGAAGCAACTCTACTGAACTTACACTTCATGTTATGCCTACTAGCAACTAATCTGTAGTTTATATATACTGTTGTACATGTATGTAACTGATTATAAATAAATAAAAAATAAAAATGAAAAAAAAAATAAAAAAGGCAACATATCGATAGTGTTTCTGCACTATCGATATGTTGCTTTTTTAAAAACACGTTTGGGTGACCTTGACCTAGTTTTGAGGGTATATAAATGCCGTAATTTTCTTAAGGATCTCATCAGTCTACGACTACCTTTCGTGCCGTACACATCTCTGTTGGCTCTCCAGTTATTACAAATAACAACATGTCTCTTAAGGTTAAGTGTGCATCATATGATACTACCACCATCACAACTTTTGAAGAACTTGACGATTTTACTAATGAATTGCGAGTGTTACTTGCCGGTGGTTATCGTTTAAATATTGATGTTTACGCTAACAACATGAGGATGTTTCCTAAACAAAAATTCTGCAATGAAGAAGTATTTGTTTCCACACAACCTTCAACTACAACACCATCTACTCAAAGTAATGTTAAGTTCCAGAAATATTACTGATGTTGAATAATATTGAGTGGTCGCTGTGGCATCTATAAAAGGAACGCGTAACCTAAACAGAATCATCATTTGCTTCCCAACTGACGCAGCGAAAACAACTACCACTACCATGTTGTACAGAATGATGATTGAATTCAATGGAAAAATCTACGGAAAAGACTATCAAAGTGTAGAACAAATGACGTCCGATCTTCAAGTATTGACTAAAGAAGGATTCCAACCAAAATTAATTCTAAAATTTCCTGAAGTACATCCACTATCCACTGAAGATCTCATTGCTATGGCTAAAGAAGAAAAAGAAAAATACAAACAAGATATAAAGAAAGAAAAAGAGAATGAAAACTCACTATCTTAAATAAATACATCTTACACTTGTAATATGTTCTTTTTTAAAACTCCATTTGGATGACCTTGAGATTACCCCCACCACTTTTTCTAGTCTATAAAACACACTATCCTACACTATACACCTTCATTTCTTGGCTAAACTTAGAAGCGTCAACATGGAAAACAAGAAAGACAAATACAAACCACGCTATTGTTGTGAACAAAAATGTACCGATATAGGAAGATGGATGGTAGACGGATTAGCTTGTAGAAAATGTGAATTCTTCGGATCTTGTTACTGCAAATGCAAGACAAAACAACTACCACCACCAGAATTGCGAACCTTCAAGATTTATAAATCAAGATACTTCCACACTTGCTGTCCCCAGAGATGTATCAAATTTCATCCAGAAAAAATTGTTAATTGCCGAGAGTGTAATGCATGTTATAAAGACGACTTTTGTACATGCATCATAAATGCGTGCAAGTACAGATCTGATTGGTCTACTGATCCTGTTGAAGCTTCAGATGTATAGCTGTAGTCACTGACTGCAGCCCTTTTTTAAAACTCCATTTGATTGACCTTGAGATTACCCCCACCACTTATTTTTTACAACATATATTCTATGGATCATTCGATACGCTTCTCATTCTTATTTCATTACTCGCCTTGACAACAACATGGATGATAAATTCATTTCTTTTCAACATTTAGTTACCGACAGAGAAGAGATGGAAACCCTATTCCAAAACTTACTCACACTCATTGATAACTATCCTTTAAGATGGATCAACATCACAGTGCAATACGTCAATCCTACCAAAATATTTTCATCCTCATCATCTTCTTCTGCCACCTCCATGTCTTCATCGTCGCAAAGTGCAGAGGAAGAGGAACAGACAACTAATAGTGTTAAAATTGTTGAATTAAACGACGAGGAACAAGAAATGCAAGCTCTAGTTAAATATAAATTTAATATTTAATTTATAAAAATTATTAGTGTTTCTAATTTATATTACAGCTAATACTTATTTCTACACACCACCCATAACCTACCCAAATGGGATTTTGCGGCAAAATGCTCTGGCCGCCGGTTCGCATATGATTATATCATCCTTCCCCCACCACTCTACCACCCCCACCCCTCTACTTCCCCCTCCACCACCTTTGCCCACATATAAGCGACCCTCTGACCATCGCTCACCATTTGTTTGCCAACTTCCGAACAATGAGCTCCTCTCCTTTAACAACAAGTAAATGTACTTTTCTTATTCAATCACAGGAAGACTTACAAAATATTTTTCAAATTTTAAGTGATCTAATAAACACTCCAAATAACACCATTACTATCACTGTGGAAGTTTCCTACAATTCTTCTGATTACGAAAACATGGAAAGCGAAGACGTCGAAGTTTTACAGCTGCCAGATAATAGTCTTCCATCTTCCAAAGCTGCAACACCCGACACAGCTAATAATGATGTTTAGTCGACTACAATTATTTTCTTTACCCCCCACTATTTTTACAGTAATATATAACCTGTCCCTATCTCTGTTTCTCATTTCATCGCCAACTTTCTCACCATCAACACCGCTCCAATTTTTACCTGCATACATTTAATACACGAAGATGATGGATGATTTTTCATTTACGTCACAATTGGAAGAGGATAAACTCAAACTCGAAATCAACAGACTACAATTAGAAACAAAGAATCAACAAGAAATGATTCAGCTTTTACGACTATTCAAATGCGTACTGTGGATAGTATGTTTTTATCTTCTCATCGCTATCACCTTTGGCATCTACCACTCCATCGCCAGTAAACAACACTCCAACGCTTCCTCAAATAAAACCACTACTTTTCTTTGATTAAATAAATTTTTACCCACCTTCAATCTAACCCCTCGGGGCTCACCTTTTTTAAAAACCCCTCCGGATGACCTTGACCCACTTCCAAAACCCACCCATCACTGTCAAAAAAACCCCAGCCGCTACTACCCCTACAACACTTACAACCGCCTGACCTTGACCTGGGCCAACTGTAGCCATTCCCCACTACTAAAATATAAGTAGAGCTACAGAAGTTGTGGAGGTTAAGAATCGTATGCACAATAAATTATTAAAACCATGGATGACACCCTCATTGTTTGATAGGCTTAGGCACAGGAATAAATTGTACAAAAAAATAAAAAAAGTCAAAGTGATTCGAAGTTTTAGAATTACTTTAAAGATTTCTGTGATCGTTTAAAACAAGAGATTCAACTGAGGAAAAATAATTATTACTCTCGTTTGTTTGGTGAAAACAATAATGATGTAAAAAAGCAATGGCGGACTATTAATAACGTGTTAGGTAAAAAAAGTAAAAAGAAAAATATAGAAGGAATAAATTCAATTAATGATCCAAATGTTTGTTTGACTGATATAAAAAGTATTGCTGAAGAGTTTAATACGTTTTTTATTAACGTACGTGATCAATTAAGATCTGTTTTAGATGTACCTAATCGTGTTATTGAAAATAAATTTAAGAATCTATTTAAAACCAAGCATACCATGCAATCATTCTGTTTTTATGAAACTGATGCAGCTGAGATAAATACTATAATCAAATCACTTCATTCTAATAAATCACCTGGATTTGATGGAGTTTCAGCTTATCTCATAAAACAAGTGAGTGATATAATATCACCCGTCTTGTCTCACTTAGTTAATTTGAGCTGCAATTCAGGAGTTTTTCCAAATTTTCTTAAGTCTGCTGTAGTTATTCCTCTATTTAAAAAGGGTAATGATCATGATTTAAACAACTATAGACCTATATCTCGTCTTAGTGTGTTTTAAAAAAATTTTGAAAAGGCAGTAAAAAAACGTTGTATTAGTTTTTTTAAGTACTATTGGATTTTTTTCTGAGAAACAATTCGGATTCCTAGAAAACTTGTCTACAGAAGATGCGCTTCTGAATTTTTGTAAAGGCGTTTATGAAAGATTTAATAATAAACTTGGTATAGGTGGCGTGTTTGTGGACATAACTAAAGCCTTTGATTGTGTTGATCACGATCTATTATTAAATATTATGTGGTTTGCTGGTTTTGGAGGTTCTATTTGGAATTGGATTAAAAGTTATTTAGATAATCGTGTTCAGTGTGTTAAAATTAAAGATTTTTATGGCTCTTTTAAGCCAATAGTTTGTGGGGTCCCTCAAGGGTCCATGTTAGGTCCAATTTTATTCTTGATATTTATTAATAGTCTTTGTTGTGGGCCTTTTAAGGGGTCACTTACTAGTTTTGCGGATGATACCACCCTTTGTTACAATTCTTCGTCTCAAACATCTTTAAATTTGGATATGCAGTACGGTTTAGACCTGATGAAACTATGGTTCATTTGTAATAAACTATCGCTTAGTAATAATACTAAATTTATTTTGTTTTATATGAAGGATAGAGTTTCAAGCTTTGATAGTCTTTATTACAAATGTATTACTTGTCTAACAAATGTTAATAACTCAACTTGTAATAATTGTATGGTTATTGAACGTGTTGATTGTATAAAATATTTGGGTATTTACATAGATAAGAATTGCAGTTGGAAAGAACATGTTACACATTTAAATAAGTATATGTTATCAGTCATTAGAACATTTTATTATTTGAGAAATATCTGTCCAGTCAAAATTATGCGAGTCATTTATTATTCAATAGTGCAAAGTAAACTACGATATGGAATCGTATGTTGGGGTTTGATTTACCTTTCAAATTTAAATTCAGTAATTGTAGCACAGAAGAAGATTGTAAGAATAATCGCTCGTGTTCGGAAGACCGATCACGCTTTTCCTTACTTTAAACAGTTGGGTATTTTACCTTTGCGTCATCTATATGTTTTTCGAGTTTTGAGAATCTTTTTTAATAGAGGTGGCCATGTCCTTGGTAATTTGAACATTTATTATAGCAGGCTTAGGTTGCAAAATCGAGTAGTTTTACTGAAGGCTAATAATGAGGCTTTTCGTAGGTTTTTCACATTTTGTTCTTTAAAATTTTTTAATCAGTTGCCATTAAATTTAACTTTATCAGAAAGTCTTAGTTAATTCCTAAGAAAGCTAACTGAATGGCTTTTTTCACATGAAGATATTGTGTTTTTGTTTTTATAAAAATAAAAGTTCGTTTTTCTGTATCTTTTTCAGACAGACAAATTATTTTCTTAATATATTTTCTATTATTATTTTTTATTATTATTAAATATATTTTTGTTTACTTTAATAGCACTCCTTACTGGAAATATATTCGTAAATAAATTTTTAAATACCTAAATTGTTAATTAGGGGGGTTGCTCGGCACTAGGCGTCCAGTTGGCAATGGTTTCTCAACACGTTTCATCAAATGAGACAGATAACCACATTTTTTCCACTTATCTTTTAATTAATCTTATATTAATTATAGTTTGTAGACATTTTGTATAAACATTTTATTTACTAAGAATATAGTTATGTTATTTTATGTATAATATTTAAGAGGGCGTTGGAGTGCCGCCATGTTGGATTTATTTCCCATAAGAGCAATGCTAAATTTTACCCCGGCATTTGTCATATAATTTCTTTATTTTTTGTCCGATTGGTTCAGAATAAATAGCGTTTGAATCACAATTAATTTTCCCGTTTCTTTTGCGAGATCGATTCTTTGTAAATACTTTATAAAACTCTGTAGAAAATGTTTTAAAAGTAGTAAAAAACTTGCTTTTTTATTTCAAGTTAGTCAAAAACACTAATTTTTATAAAAAATTCCTCTCGCAAACCAAATCCGCCTTGATGAACCCTTAATTTAGAGCTATAAACCATTATTTTCTGATTATAAATAAAAGAGTTATTTGACATCCCGTTTAACGTTGTTCTTATGGGGGAAAGGCGGAATTTGGATTGACTCCAACACCCTCTTAACTATGTTATTCATAGTTTCTTTAACTCTTACATATTTTTTTATGTTGTAATTATTGTGAAAAATTTGTGGAAATAAAAATCTTGAAAAATCTTGAAATCTTGAACTAGTCATATACTCATCCTACAGTGTCAAATATGTGATTTGCCTCCCTGTCAATTTGTCGGCTTTGATGTGCCTTCGTCATTGGCTATGTCCATGTTACCTAGTGGTGGCTGTGATTTGTGATTGTGTTATATTATCTCTTTTTAGTCATGAATCATTACTTTCAAATGCTCATTGTTGATTTATATTGTTTTAGTAGATCTATTCATTTTGTTGTTGAACGTTTTTGTCATTGCTTGTCCTAAATTATTGATTATTGTAGACCTAATATTGACTTAATAATGCATTACGGCTCTCTCCTATTATTCATTTCTCAATTGCTTGTTAGTGTATTGATATTGTATTATATCTTTTTGAATCTTTTGTAGTATAGCATTGTTATCAATGTTCTCAAAGTTTGATAATTGTAAATACGTTTTCATTAATCTGTTTTCGGGCTTGCTGGTATTAGTGAACTTTAAATTGCTAGCTAGTGTATTATACTCTATTTATGCCTTTTCATTTTTTCACAACGTTATTAATAATGCATGTTCTATATAATCATTGTTAATATTTACCAATGCATTTGTGCCTTCTGATAGTCATTTTACAATTGTTTGCCAATGTAAGTTTATTGCTACAGGTATATTTGTTGTTGCAGGTATTATTATCGCACATTCTTAAATTATTTATTCTTGTTATTATTTATTAATTCACTACATGACATTGCAATACTCTGTATAAAATAGTTTATCCGTTGGAAGTAAACCAATAGATAAATAAATAAATAAATCATAATAGTCAGTCTATGACATCCCAGCACTGGTCACAAAATGACAGGCCGCAGCTCCGTCATGGATGTCGACAGTGGGAGGCATCCAGATCAGAAAATACCCATACCGCGGTAGCACTAGGTAGGACCACATGGATGTCGACAGTGCGAGGCATCCAGATCAGGCAATACCCATACCGCGGTAGCACTAGGTGGGACCACATGGATGTCGACAGTGCGAGGCATCCAGATCAGGCAATACCCAAACCGCGGTAGCACTAGGTGGGACCACATGGATGTCGACAGTGCGAGGCATCCAGATCAGACAATACCCAAACCGCGGTAGCACTAGGTGGGACCACATGGATGTCGACAGTGCGAGGCATCCAGATCAGACAATACCCATACCGCGGTAGCACTAGGTGGGACCACATGGATGTCGACAGTGCGAGGCATCCAGATCAGACAATACCCATACCGCGGTAGCACTAGGTGGGACCACATGGATGTCGACAGTGCGAGGCATCCAGATCAGACAATACCAATACCGCGGTAGCACTAGGTGGGACCACATGGATGTCGACAGTGCGAGGCATCCAGATCAGACAATACCCAAACCGCGGTAGCACTAGGTGGGACCACATGGATGTCGACAGTGTGAGGCATCCAGATCAGACACTACCCATACCGCGGTAGCACTAGGTGGGACCACATGGATGTCGACAGTGCGAGGCATCCAGATCAGGCAATACCCAAACCGCGGTAGCACTAGGTGGGACCACATGGATGCCCACAGTGCGAGGCATCCAGATCAGGCAATACCCAAACCGCGGTAGCACTAGGTGGGACCACATGGATGTCGACAGTGCGAGGCATCCAGATCAGGCAATACCCAAACCGCGGTAGCACTAGGTGGGACCACATGGATGTCGACAGTGCGAGGCATCCAGATCAGGCAATACCCAAACCGCGGTAGCACTAGGTGGGACCACATGGATGTCGACAGTGCGAGGCATCCAGATCAGGCAATACCCAAACCGCGGTAGCACTAGGTGGGACCACATGGATGTCGACAGTGCGAGGCATCCAGATCAGGCAATACCCAAACCGCGGTAGCACTAGGTGGGACCACATGGATGTCGACAGTGCGAGGCATCCAGATCAGACAATACCCATACCGCGGTAGCACTAGGTGGGACCACATGGATGTCGACAGTGCGAGGCATCCAGATCAGACAATACCAATACCGCGGTAGCACTAGGTGGGACCACATGGATGTCGACAGTGCGAGGCATCCAGATCAGACAATACCCAAACCGCGGTAGCACTAGGTGGGACCACATGGATGTCGACAGTGTGAGGCATCCAGATCAGACACTACCCATACCGCGGTAGCACTAGGTGGGACCACATGGATGTCGACAGTGCGAGGCATCCAGATCAGGCAATACCCAAACCGCGGTAGCACTAGGTGGGACCACATGGATGCCCACAGTGCGAGGCATCCAGATCAGGCAATACCCAAACCGCGGTAGCACTAGGTGGGACCACATGGATGTCGACAGTGCGAGGCATCCAGATCAGGCAATACCCAAACCGCGGTAGCACTAGGTGGGACCACATGGATGTCGACAGTGCGAGGCATCCAGATCAGGCAATACCCAAACCGCGGTAGCACTAGGTGGGACCACATGGATGTCGACAGTGCGAGGCATCCAGATCAGGCAATACCCAAACCGCGGTAGCACTAGGTGGGACCACATGGATGTCGACAGTGCGAGGCATCCAGATCAGGCAATACCCAAACCGCGGTAGCACTAGGTGGGACCACATGGATGTCGACAGTGCGAGGCATCCAGATCAGACAATACCAATACCGCGGTAGCACTAGGTGGGACCACATGGATGTCGACAGTGCGAGGCATCCAGATCAGACAATACCCAAACCGCGGTAGCACTAGGTGGGACCACATGGATGTCGACAGTGCGAGGCATCCAGATCAGACAATACCCATACCGCGGTAGCACAAGGTGGGACCACATGGATGTCGACAGTGCGAGGCATCCAGATCAGGCAATACCCAAACCGCGGTAGCACTAGGTGGGACCACATGGATGCCCACAGTGCGAGGCATCCAGATCAGGCAATACCCAAACCGCGGTAGCACTAGGTGGGACCACATGGATGTCGACAGTGCGAGGCATCCAGATCAGGCAATACCCAAACCGCGGTAGCACTAGGTGGGACCACATGGATGTCGACAGTGCGAGGCATCCAGATCAGGCAATACCCAAACCGCGGTAGCACTAGGTGGGACCACATGGATGTCGACAGTGCGAGGCATCCAGATCAGACAATACCCATACCGCGGTAGCACTAGGTGGGACCACATGGATGTCGACAGTGCGAGGCATCCAGATCAGGCAATACCCAAACCGCGGTAACACTAGGTGGGACCACATGGATGTCGACAGTGCGAGGCATCCAGATCAGGCAATACCCAAACCGCGGTAGCACTAGGTGGGACCACATGGATGTCGACAGTGCGAGGCATCCAGATCAGGCAATACCCAAACCGCGGTAGCACTAGGTGGGACCACATGGATGTCGACAGTGCGAAGCATCCAGATCAGGCAATACCCAAACCGCGGTAGCACTAGGTGGGACCACATGGATGTCGACAGTGCGAGGCATCCAGATCAGGCAATACCCAAACCGCGGTAGCACTAGGTGGGACCACATGGATGTCGACAGTGCGAGGCATCCAGATCAGGCAATACCCAAACCGCGGTAGCACTAGGTAAGACCACATGGATGTCGACAGTGCGAGGCATCCAGATCAGGCAATACCCAAACCGCGGTAGCACTAGGTGGGACCACATGGATGTCGACAGTGCGAGGCATCCAGATCAGGCAATACCCAAACCGCGGTAGCACTAGGTGGGACCACATGGATGCCCACAGTGCGAGGCTTCCAGATCAGGCAATACCCATACCGCGGTAGCACTAGGTGGGACCACATGGATGTCGACAGTGCGAGGCATCCAGATCAGACAATACCCATACCGCGGTAGCACTAGGTGGGACCACATGGATGTCGACAGTGCGAGGCATCCAGATCAGGCAATACCCAAACCGCGGTAGCACTAGGTGGGACCACATGGATGCCCACAGTGCGAGGCATCCAGATCAGGCAATACCCAAACCGCGGTAGCACTAGGTGGGACCACATGGATGTCGACAGTGCGAGGCATCCAGATCAGGCAATACCCAAACCGCGGTAGCACTAGGTGGGACCACATGGATGTCGACAGTGCGAGGCATCCAGATCAGGCAATACCCAAACCGCGGTAGCACTAGGTGGGACCACATGGATGTCGACAGTGCGAGGCATCCAGATCAGACAATACCCATACCGCGGTAGCACTAGGTGGGACCACATGGATGTCGACAGTGCGAGGCATCCAGATCAGGCAATACCCAAACCGCGGTAGCACTAGGTGGGACCACATGGATGTCGACAGTGCGAGGCATCCAGATCAGGCAATACCCAAACCGCGGTAGCACTAGGTGGGACCACATGGATGTCGACAGTGCGAGGCATCCAGATCAGGCAATACCCAAACCGCGGTAGTACTAGGTAAGACCACATGGATGTCGACAGTGCGAGGCATCCAGATCAGGCAATACCCAAACCGCGGTAGCACTAGGTGGGACCACATGGATGTCGACAGTGCGAGGCATCCAGATCAGGCAATACCCAAACCGCGGTAGCACTAGGTGGGACCACATGGATGCCCACAGTGCGAGGCTTCCAGATCAGGCAATACCCATACCGCGGTAGCACTAGGTGGGACCACATGGATGTCGACAGTGCGAGGCATCCAGATCAGACAATACCCATACCGCGGTAGCACTAGGTGGGACCACATGGATGTCGACAGTGCGAGGCATCCAGATCAGGCAATACCCAAACCGCGGTAGCACTAGGTGGGACCACATGGATGCCCACAGTGCGAGGCATCCAGATCAGGCAATACCCAAACCGCGGTAGCACTAGGTGGGACCACATGGATGTCGACAGTGCGAGGAATCCAGATCAGGCAATACCCAAACCGCGGTAGCACTAGGTGGGACCACATGGATGTCGACAGTGCGAGGCATCCAGATCAGGCAATACCCATACCGCGGTAGCACTAGGTGGGACCACATGGATGCCCACAGTGCGAGGCATTCAGATCAGGCAATACCCATACCGCGGTAGCACTAGGTGGGACCACATGGATGCCCACAGTGCGAGGCATCCAGATCAGACAATACTCATACCGCGGTAGCACTAGGTGGGACCACATGGATGCCCACAGTGCGAGGCATCCAGATCAGGCAATACCCATACCGCGGTAGCACTAGGTGGGACCACATGGATGTCGACAGTGCGAGGCATCCAGATCAGACAATACCCATACCGCGGTAGCACTAGGTGGGACCACATTAATGCCCACAGTGCGAGGCATCCAGATCAGACAATACCCATACCGTGGTAGCACTAGGTGGGACCACATGGATGCCCACAGTGCGAGGCATCCAGATCAGGCAATACCCAAACCGCGGTAGCACTAGGTGGGACCACATGGATGTCGACAGTGCGAGGCATCCAGATCAGGCAATACCCATACCGCGGTAGCACTAGGTGGGACCACATGGATGTCGACAGTGCGAGGCATCCAGATCAGGCAATACCCATACCGCGGTAGCACTAGGTGGGACCACATGGATGTCGACAGTGCGAGGCATCCAGATCAGGCAATACCCAAACCGCGGAAGCACTAGGTGGGACCACATGGATGTCGACAGTGCGAGGCATCCAGATCAGGCAATACCCAAACCGCGGTAGCACTAGGTGGGACCACATGGATGTCGACAGTGCGAGGCATCCAGATCAGGTAATACCCATACCGCGGTAGCACTAGGTGGGACCACATGGATGCCCACAGTGCGAGGCATCCAGATCAGGCAATACCCATACCGCGGTAGCACTAGGTGGGACCACATGGATGCCCACAGTGCGAGGCATCCAGATCAGGCAATACCCATACCGCGGTAGCACTAGGTGGGACCACATGGATGCCCACAGTGCGAGGCATCCAGATCAGGCAATACCCAAACCGCGGTAGCACTGGGTGGGACCAACTGTTGTGTCGTCAACCGCTCGACCTATGACGATCGGACAGCAGACAATTCGCAGCAGGAGAAAAGAAGAAAAATACAAAGAATATTCCAGAACACGACTGTTGAATGATGCCAACCGGAGCAAACACAAACACTATAACAAATCATGGACGTGACATAACACATGAGACCTACATCACGGCTCAGAAACCTCAATATACAAAAAACCTGCTACAGTTTTTCGTACATACATGTAGCCTTTCACTGGCTCTAAGAATTTAATACATTATTTTATATTATATTTATGAATGCCGCATTTGATGAAACGTACTAATATTATGATTTCAGTTCTATTCCTATGCGACTCATTGTATTATATGTGTGTATTATTTTTTGCTATTTTACTGTATTTTAATGTATTATTTTTTGTACATTTAGGATAGTCTTAAACAATGCCAAGGAAGAATCATTGTGATCCCAGAAGATATGGTAGCTTATGAAGAAAAAAAGTTCCATTACATGCCACAGGTGGGAATCACAATTAGAACACAAGGCAATGTAAGTTCCCGTTTAAGTAAAGTACTTTACTCTTTTAAGGTACATTGTGCTGAAAATCCGTGAGGCGGATTAATATTTACTAGAGATCGCCTCCTGATCGAAAATCGATCAAAATTTCAGTTGATCTGGACTCAAGAAGCTAAAACAGTATAGAACTAAAATATTTGTTCTTCCTAATTTTCTATCAGTTGTTTTTGCAAAGCTGTCTAATGATTTATTCAATTCTCCTTTCTCCATAAGATTAACATTGGAACTTTGAAAGCCTGTAGGGCGTAGCCCTGGAGTCCGATATGAATTAGAATGTGAGGCTGCTCGTCTACAGGACTATACCTTTCTAACGGTATGCTCAGATTTCTTCTACTATGTACACGAGCTGAGAAAAAAGGAGGAAATGAAACATGTTTGCGTATTAATATATAGATATTATAAACAACAAAAATAATAATAATATAACTAATGGCTTTTAGTCGAGAGCAATCATCTAATAACTGACAGTTCTCCTCGTCTTAAAGGCCTGCACTTTTTACTTCCCCCCCTATGCCATGCATAGTTTATGAGAAACTCGCCTACGGCTCGATGGGGGCTCTCCCCCCCTTAAGAACTGTCCCGAATTCGACAAAACCCCAAATTTATAATTTGTTTAGTCATAGATATAACTAATAAAGTTATAACTTTAATTGCCAAAGCTCAAAGTACACGATTTAATCAAACTTGGTGATTAAGTTATTCTTTATTCTCTGGAGCTTAAAATTAGGAAAGCAATAATAGTAGTGTGGTTTCGCCGGTGCAGCTCAGTTCAAGGTCACGCAGTTATAACTCAATTGGGTCGAGTTACAACGGGGGTTAACGCTGGGGGTTTTTGACAGTGATGGATGGGTTTAAGAATTAGGTCAAGGCCATTCGGAGGGGGTTTTAAAAAAGGTGATCCCCCAGGGGTTAGGTCGTACGCGGGCGAACTTTATTTAATCAAAGCCAAGTAGAAGTTTTATTTGGGGAGATGTTGAAGGGTTGTTTACTGGTGATGGAGTGGTAGATGCCAACGGTGATAGCGAAGAGAAGATAAAGGCACACTATCCACAGTACGCATTTGAATAGAGTTAATAGCTGAATATTTTTCTTGTTGATTTTCTGATTCCAATTGTAGTCTGTTGATTTCGAGTTTGAGTTTATCCTCTTCCAATCGTAATGTAATTGAAAAGTCGTCCGTCATGTTTTTGTCTTAATTTGTGTAGGTGAAAGAAGCTATGTTGATAGTTCAAAAGTCGGGGATAAAATGAGAAGTGGCGGTACGATATTTCAGTTTTATTGTAAAAGAAAATGGTGAGGGAAAGTAAGAGAGAGAGACATGTGTTTAATAGTCATAATTAGTTTTCTTTTGTCGTTGTAGTTTTGGAAGATGTAAGAGTGAGGTTTAGAAAACCATCTTCATCTTCACTCTCCACACTATCGTTTTCAGGGCAATTTTAAGCTATATCTACAGTCATAGTTACGGTGTGGAAGTTGCCTACAACATCTTGTAAAGTTTCAAATACAACTTGTAATTCTTGTCTTGTATTAATAAAAAAAGTTGTTTTCTATACTTCTAACGGAGCGTTGTTCATCGTCCGGGAGTCAGCAAACAAATAGCGAGCGACGTTAAGAGGGTCGCTTATATGCGGACGGCCGACAGTGGTTGGGGGAAGAAAAAGAGTGGGGGAGGCCGAGTGAGAAATATGCGAACGTACGGACACTGCAGTTCGCTGCGAAACGCCGTTCGGGTAGGTCGTAGGTGGTGTATTAAGTATTAGTATCAGTTGTAATTTAAGTTAGAAGTAATATTAATTTTTGTAAATTAAACATTAAGTTTATATCTAACCAGAGTTTGTATTTCTTCTTACTCGTTGTCCAATTCAATAATCTCAACACCATTAGTTGGTAGTTCCTCTTCTTCTTCACTTTGCAATGACAATAAAGTGGAGGTAACCGAATAAGATGATGATGATGAAGGTATTGTGGTAGGATTTATAAATTGCAAAACAATGTTGATCCATCTTCCAGGATATTTGTCCAAAATTGTGAGTTAGTTTTGAAATAGGGTTTCCATCTCTTGTCTTTCGGTAATCAAATGTTGAAATGTAATAAGTTTATCATCCATGTTGTTGTTAGTCCAAGTGATAAAACCGGAATGAGATACGTGTTGAAGGGTGTATAGAATAAAAGTGGTGGGGATAATCTCAAGGTCATCCAAATGGAGTTTAAAAAGAGCTGTAGTCTGTAACTGCAGCTATACGTCTGAAGCTTCAATAGGATTGGAAGACCAATCTGAACTGTACTTGCATGCATTTAGTGTGGAAAAAAATTGATTTATAAATTTTGAAGGTTCGCAATTCTGGTGGTGGTAGCTGGTTCGTCTTGCATTTGCAGTAACAGGATCCGAAGAATTCGCATTTTGTACAAGCTAATCCGTCCACCATCCATCTTCCTAGATCACTACATTTCTGTTCACAGCAGTAACTTGGTTTATACTTGTCTTTCTTGTCTTCTATGTTGACGCCTTAGTCAGGGAATGAAGGTGTGTAGTGTAGGGTAGCATGTTTTATAGACTACGGATAGTGGTGGAATTAATGTCAAGGTCATCCAAATGGAGTTTTAAAAGGATGAAAAATTTCATTCTACGTTTTCTTTATTAATAGGATATATTGCAGCGCTGAAAGGATATTGTGGAGTTGTAGCTGTTCGAAATGTTTGTCCTTGATTACATTCATAATTTACTTCGATGGCCGACCAGTGGTATTGCAACTAATTCCCAAGTTGACATCTGAACTTCATCCGATGTGTTAGCCATCATCGCTAATTGTAGAATGATGCGTGATGTAGAGGTTAATATAGTTATAAAAGAATGGATGGAGTTTAGTCAATGGCGGGGGAATCTCAATGTCATCCAAATGGAATTAAAAAAAAACATCTCACAAGTGTTCTGGCTCACTTTTGGAGCCAATAAAAAATTTAACAAGTTTTAAAACTTTTTACCACCATTATGCAATATTTTTGCCATTTTTATCCAATTTTATTACTATTAAAATTTTTTTTATAAACTTGATACATTTTATACATAATTCTAAATTTGTCATTGAGTATATCTTTTCGAATTCATCAGGGTAAAAGTGACCATTTAATTTTACTCTTCTATTGTTTAGAAACATACTATCAAATTTAGATGTATCATGTAACTGATCATTTGTTCTTCCTTTTTGAAATCCAATTATAATAAACTTTGGATTATAAATATTTCTATAGATATTTGTTATATCAAAACTTAAATTCTTTCCTGTTATATTTTTTTGTTCAATACATTGCCAATGATTAAAATGAAATATTTTCTGATTTAATTAGTTCATTAATTAATTGAATTTTACTTATTGTTTTGTATTCATTAATAGGAACTCTAATAAAAAATTCATCAATTGTTATTTTTCCTTAAGTTGCTAATGTTGTATCATCGAATGCCCCATCTTCTTTTTTAGTTTTCCATCTAAAAATTGCATCATTATCTACTGATCTAATTAATGTTATATTAAAACCTCCTTTGTATATTGGAATATTTACATTTTCAAAAAATCCTAACCCAAAATGAGATAAATTACCAATTGCTTCAAATGTTTTACTAAAATTTGATTCAAAACCATTATTAATTTGATTTATTTCTGATTTTGAATAAGTTATAGTTCCTTTAATCGTACTTAACTGACCAGGATATTCGATTTCTTCAACCAATTTATTATGTTTTCTAACTTCAATTTTTAAAAATAAAAATAAAACAAAACTATCAATTAATTTTATATTAGCTCCATTATCATATGCAGTTCCATTGGATTTAGTCAATTTACCAGATATATAAATTTGAAATTTAGAAGTACAAAATCCATCTCCGAAATCTATATTAAATTCAGTTCGTTATTAGGTTCATTTAAATGTAATTTAAATAATGGAAAAAAATATTTGTATTCAGTTTTTCAATATCATTTATATATTTTTTTTAATCAGCCATTTATTAAGGATTATTTTTTAAAATCAAATTCTTTTTTAAAACAAGTAAAATTTTTATGATTTAATTTTTATGATTTTTATGTATCAATTTAATTTTTAATTTTTAAATACTCAATTTCTGTTGCATGATCAACTATAAATTTTTCTGATATTTTTTGATGGTCTTAAATTAATTCCTAATTTAATGTAAATGCATAATCATGAATGAAAGTTAAATCTTTATATTTACAAATTATATCAATATAATCTTTTAATTGATA
The DNA here is from genome assembly GCA_030545055.2 of Neoaliturus tenellus. Taxonomy (NCBI): domain Eukaryota; kingdom Metazoa; phylum Arthropoda; class Insecta; order Hemiptera; family Cicadellidae; genus Neoaliturus; species Neoaliturus tenellus. The sequence continues at coordinate 61,377 of JAQYXR010000428.1, forward strand.
ATTTATGAATTCAGAAATAAAATCGATAGTTAAATTTTGATACTGAGCAATTTTTTGCCAATTTAATTTACTTTGAAACAATCTCATCATATCAATATTCAATTCATATTTTTCTGAAATATCACCCCAATCATTTTTGTTTAATTGATTTTGGTTTCTGATCATGAATAAATCAAACGAACTGTATAGAGCTATTTATAAGGAAAAAAATTTTGTAATTTGACTTTTCTTTGAATTGCAAATACAACATTTTGCTTTAATCATATTTTTAGTTTTCAATTTTATTATTTGAGTATCCATAGAATTAGTTTTTTGTTTACATTTAAGACAGTAAATCAACTCCAATTATAAAAAAGAAATAACTGTAATTTATCTACATCATCTTTAATTAGTATTATTTCAGCATTTAATTCTTTCATTTCAGCATTTAAATCTTTCATTGATTTATTGACTCCATCAAATAGAAATTTTAGTTCTTTTTTAATTTTCCTTCTAAATTTTCAACATATTTTCCAAGATTAATTAAAGAATCTGTAATTTTATTTAAATCTTTTTTAGTTTATGAATAGTCATCACCAACTTTAATAATTGAATCCAAAATTTCATCTAATTCTGATTTAACATCATATTTATTTATACTAGGTTTTACAGTAACAATTCTTTTTTATTCACACTTCTATAATTTTTGTGTAATCAAACAGCATTTACTAAACTTCATTTTTTTTATATAATTCATTAATTTTTTATCAAAATTATTAAAAAATATAGATAATTTTGAATTATCATATTCATTACTTTTTATTTTTTTCTGTCTTCCAAACAGATCAAATATATTTTGTGAATCCATATTTATTAAGGATTAATTTATTTAATATAATATCAAATTTTTTATTGATATTTTATTTATTTAATATAAAAATACATAGTAGATGACCACAAGTTGGTGGATCATTATAATTTTGAATTTGAGTATCATTATAAAATATATTATTTATTCCTAAATATTTAACTGATAGTGGTTTATTGACTGATAGTGGTGGCTTATTGAAATATAAGTGGTGGTTTATTGACTGTATTTCCATATGAATCAAAATAATATTTAGTTTTATCTTTTTTATACTAACAAACCCATTGAGTTCCATTTCCATCAAATAAATATAAATTTATAATTCCACATTAAAATTTATTAATTTTATTAGGTAATTTATTTCTCATAAATGCAATTCTAAAATATTTTATATTTTTACATAATTTTTCTAATTCACATAATGTAAGCGGTTAAAATTTTTTTTTATAATTTTGTTTCTTATATTTTAATGTTTTTTTTATCTAAACCAGATTCTTCTATATTATTTAATTCATGATCCAACCAATCAACAAATTTCTAAATTTAGGAATTATAGATTCTTTTACTACTTTTGCTCCTTTTCTAACATTTGGTGTATAATTTTAAACTACAGGTATATTATCAGCAAAATCTGAAATTTCTTTTAGTAATCCACCATTTTTGATTTCTTTTAATTGATTATATGAAAATTCAAATCTTAATTCTTTATTTAATTTTTTATCTTTATCTTTTCCATTTTCTTTAAATTGATCAATATTAAATTGAATTATAACTAATCTTTTATTTTTAAATGCTAATTTTATTTTTGACTTTTGACTATCTATCGTTTATAATTATTTTTTCCATTTATAAAGGAAAAAATTAATTTACTTTATAATATATATTAATTGAAATATTAATAAAAAATTTATTAAAATTTAAATCCTATTTCTAAACCCATGCCAAGTTTTCTTTTCATCCACATAGCACCTGATGTTGGTAATGTAACTAATATTTCACGAATTCCATGATTATTTGATGTTACTATATCCCATGCTTTATCTTGTAAATTTTATCAGCTATTACATTTAGATTTTGTATCTGTATGATCTCAATAAAATATATCATGTTCTTTAGCAGATTTATCTAAATAATTTATTCCAGGATCACATCTTTTTATTCTTTTGGTTAATTTAGTTCCACGCCCAGATATTGATAACCAGGTACATGTAATTCAAAAGGTAAATGATTTATAACATCATTTAATATACCTGATCCATCTTTTAGTAATGGTGATGAAATTTGTTAAAATTCTTTTTAAATACCTAATTCCATCAGGTTTTTCAATTAATTCATCTAATTTATTTGATATAAAGTCTTTAATTGCTCTCTTTTCATTTAAAAACTTATTATTACCAGCTTTTTCTTGTGCATGTATATAATTAATAATATTATCTATTTTATTTAAATAATCTATAAATCTATTTTCAATTTTATTTTCTGTATATTTTCTAATACCAGATCCATCAATATATCCTTTTGATTCCCAAATATGTTTAATTAAATTCATATATTTATCACATTTACTAGATTTTGGTTTCTTACTATTTGGATCATTATTTTTATAAATTGAATTAGTTTCCCATAAAATCTTTGAATAATTATTTAAATCATCTTGTGTATATAAATTATCATCAGGTTTCTTTTCATAAGTTAACGATCTCCATAATCAATGTGTACCATAATATTTTGTATTGTCAATTAGTGTTAATTTTAACATTATTGGAAATACAAATGGGGAATGATAGAAGACCAGTCATGCAGCTGTTGAGCGGAGTGCCAGACTATGACTCACATAGTCAATGAGTGCCCTTTGAGTGCTTTCCCGGAAGGGCTGATGGGCCTTCATTGTGCAAGTGAAGCTGGGCTGCAATGGCTTAGCGCCCTGGATTTATCTTTATAGAGAGATCATAAAAGTTTATTTTAGTTTTATTTTAAATGTATTGACGCAGGTGCTTTGCACTGCAGAACATCTTTTATTTATTTTATTATTATTATTTTTAAGATGGTAGCTGGTAGCCATACGATGTATATATAATTTTAACATTGAATCCCAAGCTAATGATGGTGATGTTGCATAATGTGCTGGGTCTAATTGATAATTTTTCAAACAAACCGATCTAAATTTTTCAAATATATCAGCTCATAAAAATAAATCTTGAATATTATATAAATCTGAATAATTACCTAATGTTTTTACTTTTAATTTATTCCAAACTTTTATATAATGTTTAAAATCATAATCACTTAAATTTTCATTAGTTAAACAACTATAAAATTTATCTTTTTCTAATATTTTATCATAGTTAATTTTTTTAATATTATCTATAAATTCATATGGAAACATACCTTTAGAAGTTAATATTTTTAAAGTTTCATTATCATATTCAATTATATAATTTTCTTTTATAAATCTATTATATGCTTAAATTCCTTAAGATTTTTAGCTAATTTTTCAATTGATGTAGCCACAAATCTAAATGTATCTACAAATGAGAATTTTATAAATTTTCTTGGTTTACAATCTTTAAATTCATAACCAAATCCAGAATTGACTGTATAGTTTATATATTTTTCATCTGTATTATCTATCAAATCCATTTTACCATATTTTTTAGCTAATTATTTTATAAACAAATGTGTACCATAATTTGAACTATTGTGACAGAATACAGGAATATTTTGGGGAAATTTTTAATTTAAATTACAACTTAAATGAGCTGCTCCTCTAAATTTGCCTGTTAAATGACAACTTTTTATAATAATTATAAAATTTAATTTTTTGTCCTTTGTTTGGCATTATAGGTCTACAAGGTTCTAATGATCTACATATTTCTAAATGATTATTCAAGTCTTTATTTTTATAAAAATGAGTCAAACATCTTCTACAAATATATCTTTTAATTATATTTTTTGTGTTAATTGATTAGATACTAACTTACGTAAATCTGTAATCAATATGCAGGGTGTCCCGGAACTCTCTGGAACCCTTTTTGTATATTTTTTCCTTGCATAAAGGCAAGAAAAAAATATCGTAATAATAGGGATCTAAAATCCATCGTTTAGCCGCTAGCCGCCATTTTTTTCACGTAATAATTTTTATTTCCATAACGGGTGGTTGTATTTAGTTAATATTTGGTATTATTCTTTATCATAGTAATTTACATTTTCAGGAAAAAAATTAATTTTTTCCACTGTGTATTTTAAAAATGGCGGCCATTTTTTATTTTCAAACTCAAATATCTCAAATTTGGTAAATTAAAAAAAAAATTGACTTTGTACAAAAAAGTTGCCAAAATTAATTATCTAACCAACGGTACCAAGTTTGTAAGGATCTGATAACAAATAACGGATTTATTGCGATTTTTCTTTGAAAATGGCCATAATTTGCGTTAACTACAATGCAAAATCAATGTTTTTTTTTAAAGAAAAATCGAAATAACTCTGTTATTTGTAATCACATCCTTACAAACTTGGTACAGTTGGTTAGATAATTAAATTTGGCAACTTTTTTGTACATAGTCAAATAATTTTGAAATTTACCAAATTTGAGATATTTGAGTTTGAAAATTTAATAATTTTAAATAATTTCAAATAAAGAATTTCAAATAATTTTGAGTTTTAATGGCCGCCATTTTAAAAATGCACAGTGGAAAAAATCAATTTATTTCCTAAAAATTTACATTAGTGTGATAAAGATTCATACCAAATATGAACCGAATACAACCATCAGTCACGGAAATCTATCTATACAGGGTGTCCCGGAACTCTCTGGAACCCTTTTGTATATTGGTTCCTTGCATCAAGACAAGAAAAAAACACCATACAAATAGGGGTCTAAAATCCATTGTTTAGCCGCTAGCCGCCATTTTGTTTTTTTCACGTAATAATTTTTATTTCCGTAACGGATAGTTATATTCAGTTCATATTTGGTATGAATCTTTATCATACTAATGTACATTTTCAGGAAAAAAATTAATTTTTTCCACAGTGTATTTTCAAAATGGCGTCCATTTTAAATTCTCAAACTCAAATATCTCAAATTCGGTAAATTTCAAAAAAATTTACTTCGTACAAAAAAGTTGCCAAATTTAATTATCTAACCAACGGTACCAAGTTTATAAGGATCTGATGACAAATAACGGAGTTATTGCGATTATTCTGTGAAAATGGCCATAATTTGCATTGATTATAATGCAAAATCAATGTTTTTTGGAGAAAAATCGCAATAACTCCGTTATTTGTTATCAGATCCTTACAAACTTGGTACCGTTGGTTAGATAATTAAATTTGGCAACTTTTTTGTACGAAGTAAATTTTTTTTGAAATTTACCGAATTTGAGATATCTGAGTTTGAAAATTTAAAATGGCCGCCATTTTGAAAATACACACTATAAAAAATTAAGTTTTTTCCTAAAAATGTACATTAGTATGATAAAGATTCATACCAAATATGAACTGAATACAACCACCCGTTACGGAAATAAAAATTATTACATGAAAAAAACAAAATGGCGGCTAGCTGCTAAACAATGGATTTTAGACCCCTATTTGTACGATGTTTTTTTCTTGTCTCGATGCAAGGAACAAATAAACAAAAGGGTTCCAGAGAGTTCCGGGACACCCTGTATATATAATACGGCATATTAAAAGACGAATAGAAGAAATTGACTGAAATGTCAACACAATTCCATAATATTAGGCCTATATGAGTAACTATTATGAGTCTACTGTGATATTGCACGTGTAGCGGATAGATTTAGCTTGAACTTTGGATTTATGCGTAATTGGACACAAAAATAAATTTAGTAACAGCCTCAACTTCAGCAAAAATTTCCTCTCATGTGTAAAAACACATTTGAAAATTTAAATTATTTTAATATATTTCATATTGGTTGCCATATTGGTGTCAGAACAACAACAAAAAGTATAGCCTACGAAAATTAAAGCACAACTCTAAATTTGGGCATGAGTTTTTAAACAGCTGCGAACTAGGAGAAGCGATGGTTGTTGGTGTAAATTTAAAAATGTTGTTCACTGTTATACTATAACAAAAGTGAATAGAAATTTTAATTTGTTGCACATTTTTGCACGTATTAAAACTCCTGTTAAAATTTGTTTGCCTTTTACCTTCATTATATAAAGTAAGCTTACAAAAATGTTTTTGTAAAGATAAATTTTAGCCAAAATATAAATTAAATTAACCACATCAACAAAGACATTGTTCATCTCTTCAGTTTTGTGATTCTTTATTTAAATTATGTTTTGCCATGGAAAGTTAAGTTTAAAAGGATTTTAATTGTAATAAATAGTATATTAATATATTAATATTAGTAAAATATTAATATTAGTGTGAGCTCATTCACTATGCCAAAGACTATTTTTCCATACACTACTACAAAAACAGTCACAATGAGTGATCCATAACACGTTTCACACAGGACTGGGTAGTTGTCTTATTTGTCTCTGAAGTCATGTATAAACTATCTAAACCCAGCATCTGTGTATCTATTCCAGTTATTAAGTTTTTAGGCAGAGACCCTTAGACAGATAAGAGGTAGCACGTAATCCTAGAAAATTTCACCAAAAAGGACAACCACAAAATTTCTACACTACACCATAGTAATAAGTTGAAAAATAGGTGATGAACATTGATTGATCAAACGCCGACAAGATGGAAATTAATTCGCAGTATGATTTAAATTTTATAAAAAAACGAAGTAAATTACCATGGAACAAGGTTTGATCACCAAGCACTCTGAAATATGCAGCGCATTGCGCTGCACAGGTACCCCTAGTAAAAATTATTACGTGAAAAAACAAAATGGTGGCTAGCGGCTAAATGATGGATTTTAGACCCCTATTTGTATGAGGTTTTTTTGTGAATTCCGGGACACCCTGTATAATGAGAATTATTATCAATTTTACGATATAATAAATAAAATTCTAGTTTTGTATTATAATGTTCAGATATTTGCACTGGCACTATTTTTTATTTTCATCAATTTTATCAATATTAATTGACATCGACTGTGTTGACCATCTAATACTGTTCGAAAAACTGTCTCACTATGGGATAAGAGGAAAAGCTTTGGACTGGGTTTCTTCTTTCCTGTCAAACAGATTTCAAAAAGTTTCTATAAATAGTTTAAATGGGCAGTATTCATCTTCGTACTAACCACTTCAAATGCGGAGCGTCCCTCAGGGCTGTGTCCTCTCTCCGTTCTTGTTTCTAATATACATCAATGATTTGCACGTCAATGATGAAAAATGTCGCATCACTATGTTCGCGGATGATGTATCCATCATTTTGAAGGCCCGAGATTCAAATGAGTTGCACAACATCAGTACAACAGTAATGTCAAAACTAAATCAGTTTTTTTTATAGACAACGGCCTTCTTCTTAACATGCAAAAAACTCATACAATTGTGTATGCGCAGTAGCACTTTTCTACTGCGCATGCGTAGGAGGTTTTCCATCACTCTTCGTCGGGTATATAAGCAGCTCGGTTAACCATGTATTTCATTGTTTGGCAAACTTTTGCTGAGTGAACATCTTATTCGCAACTTCGGTTTTCCGGATATTTAAAAGGTGTATGCTATTTTTTAATATTCTATTAATATTGAAAGTAAATAGATAAATAAATGACTTCACTATGTCTGCACTGCAGTGTTACATGTTTGATAATAAACCTGTAGCTGTATTTTGATCGTGAAAATAATTCATGGTTTAAGGCTAATGATATATCAGAGATTCTAGAATACAAAAGACCTCGAAAAGCTATCAATGATCTAGTTAAAGAAAAATATAAAAAGTTGTGTAAAGATGTAATTGAAACTAGTTCGGTGCTACCCTCTAATTTTCAAAAAACTACCGTATTCATAAATGAACCAGGTTTATATTCCTTAATTATACTGTCTAAGATGAAATTAGTTAAACGCTTTCAAGATTGGGTGTTCGAAGAAATCCTACCATCGATTCGCAAGTATGGAGAGTATAAAATTAAAAGAGAAAACCTTCAGTTGACTCACTTCTTACATAAAACGTTGGCAAATAATCAAAAACTAATTGAAACGTTAATTGATCATATACCAAAGGTCGCTGTTGTTCCTGATGATATGGATTTAAAACATATCTTTTGTGTATTGGAAAAAGACACATACTATGAAAAGTATGGAATAATTGAGTACAAGTGCATTCGTACAGAAAGAAGACGATATAAAAGAGCATTGAAGAGAGCTAAGAAAGGTGGTTTTGTACCAATTTTTACAAGATATTTTTTACCAAACAGTATAAATATCCTAAATTAAGCTAAAGAGGTTATGCATGATTATAGTATGCATTATGAATCTTCATTAAATAACATATTGACCCCCCATAATTTTGTAAATATTGTTAAAATTGTTCTTAATGAATAAACTGTATGAATGTATGCGTGAATGAGAGACTTATTAGATCGAGAAGTTAAGGTATTTACTTTAGCTATTCCTTCGGAAAGTCTGGTGTGAGTGAAGGTCACTGGCGCGGTTGACTAAAAGACCTGTAAACCATGTGTGTGCATGTGTGGAAAACGACGTACACCCACCTCCTCGTGGTATTTTCTGGTTAACGCTAAGAGGTGTACAACTAGTATCTTGTAAACCACAAGGATTATTTTTTTATTACTATTATTTTAATAGATATTCATAGCTATTTATAGAAATAAATTTTAGCGAATTTCCCTATAGGGAATACGCTATTACGGTATTAGCCATGGTAAGACCTAAGCCTGGGACCACTTTACTTTTTCACTTTGAGGTCCCTAGAAGCCAAAAACACCATTCGTTCATTTTCATATATATGTATATATCTATATAGATATATACATACATATATATATATATATATATATATATATATATATAAATATATATATATATATATATATATATATATATATATATATATATATATATATATATATATATATAGATTGATCTATGTGTCGGTGGTACCGATAACTTTTGAAAGGGACCTCCGATTTTGATGAAATTTGGTATAGAGGTGTAAGACCAGGTCTATTTTCATGAGTTCGCGAACCAGCATTGTCGGGTTATGCGAACAGGGTTTATGGGGTTTCCAAGGGTTTAAAAATTTTTGTTATTTTTGGAAGTTAATTTTAAAATTCATCAATTTTAACTGAAACCATTTAAAAGAGCTTAAAAACAAACAATTTGGTATTTTGAATTTTTATCATAGCATAACTGGTTACGGGGAAAATCCAAAAATGTTTTTTTCCATGTTATTCTTATGGGAAATCAAGAAAACCCTATATCTTGCTTATTTATGGACATAACTTAATCAAATTTGGTATGTACATTATCTATATAGGGTTTAACTTATACTTGCTTACAAAACCCATATGGTGGCAAACCTACATACTCAACCCCATGGTGTTTATGGGAAAAATAAAAAATTGCCAGAGTTTGTTACAATTCTGTGTTTACATTCACCAATTATTGATTAACTTAGATTTTCTAACAACACCCAATGGAAGCTAACCTACATACTCGATCCTATGGTGTTTTTATGGGGAAAGTAAATAATCTGAAATTCAATTGGAAATTCGCTGAGTACGCAGGTCTGCTGCGACGGGGGTATTATTTTAAAGCAATTTTTAACTAGCAGTTAAAATTAAACAAATTTAAAGCATTTTAAATACATACTATTTATAATTGTTGTAGCAAAACATGTCATGCTTTACTAATAAAAATAGATGAAATCGATGTAATGTATGTATAGGGGATATACAAATATAAGTCTTAACTCCACATATTAACTATTATTAGGTTGATTAAGCCGAAGTATTAACATTTTAGGGTTTTATATATGCTTAGTATGTATAATTTTAGGGCTATATGTCATTTATACACTTTATATAGTAAAGCCCTTAATTATATGTACAGCATAGCCAATATATTTAATAGCCATCCAGATGTCCTTTTATACTACAAAGCAATCCAGATTTTTTTCTGCATAGCGATCCAGATGTTCTTCTATACTGAATAGCAATTTAGATTTCCTTTTATATGGCATGACGTAAACTTAGGTTGGTACACCTGGGGAATCGCAAGGGACTTTCGGGAATTCCCAGTGTACGTGTACACACATACTAATAATTACAAATACCTAGAGACCGAGGGACAAACAAAATTGTTATTTATAGGTTTTTTATTTTTCAACAGTTTGACCTTAGATCTGAAAATTAATGTTTAGCATTTTACTAAATGGTAACATTACATGTATATACATACCAAGTTTAAAGTAAATCCATTGTGCCACTCATAAGATATCAAATATAACTTTTTTACGCCTTCATTTTTTGGATACCTCGTGCCATGCATTTGTAGACACCACCTAAGGGTACACAGCATACTAATAATAACAAATACCTAGTGACTCAAAGGTAAAGCCCTACTCCAGCGAGGGACAGAAATATAGTTAATTATAGGGTTTTTTATTTTATTAAAAGTTTGACCTTAGATCTGGAAAGAAATGTTAAGCCTTTTATTGAATTGTAATATTACATGTATACACATACCAAGTTTAAAGTAAATCCATAGTGCCATTCAGAAGATATTAAATAAAACTTTATCAAGACATCATTTTTCGTATACCTCGTGCCATGCATTTGTATACACCAACTAAGGATACATAGCATACTAATCAAATCAAATAAAAAATCAAATCATCTTTATTGTCATTTCACTTGTACAAGTATCGTCATTGTCATAGTTTTAGCCACAACATATAGGCCAGGTCAACATTCAGTATATCACAGGAAATTACTTAAAACTAGATAAAAATAGGCCTACTTAAAATAGGCCACTTTATATAAAACTTCTGTAAAAATCTAAATGGCCTAATTAAAAAAAAAACATGTTCAAGTAAAAGAAATTCTTCTATTTTATAAAATGGATTTTCCAGCAGCCAACTGTACATTTTATTTTTGAACATTTTCACAGTGTACTTATCAAGCAAGTGTTTATTTAACCTTGTTGTACACACAAGATGACTATTTAGGGGTTTACTCAATCTATAAAATTCAATGGTTGCTTTATTTTTGTTCCTAGTATTGTAGTTATGAGTGTCACTAAAAAATTTCAAACTGTCAGAATTTTGAAGCACATAGGAAACCAAATCAAAAATGTATAAATTTACCACAGTCTGAATCTTTAGTGTCATAAAAAGAGGTCTAGCATGGTGAAAATAACCAGCTTTACTAATTGCTCAAACTGCCTTTTTTTAAGAATCAGAATGTCTTCTATTCTACTGCTGTTACCCCAAAGAACAAGTCCATACCTAATTATGATCTGAAAATAGGAAAAATATGCTACTCTGATGTAGTTTGATGGCACAAAGGATACCAAACGCCTCAACAGAAAAATTACTCTTGATAATTTAGTTGATATAAAATCTATATGAGGACCCCATGTAATGTTACAATCAACATACACACCCAGAAACTTTGCAGTATTTAAAAAAAACTGTACCCACGGAATATGGCCGAAGGCTAAACAAGATTTTTTGAGTTTTTGTTTCATTTAAAAGAAAACCATTGCTGCAGAACCAAGATGAAGCCTTTTCCAATGAATTTTGGGCTATGGTCTGAAGCTGTTGAATATCATTACAAGAATGAGTAGTGGGAAATGGTTACTCTGGACCGGAAGTGCGTGACAGCAGATGCCATTTAATGGGCCATACAGTTTTCGGTTGGGCAGATGGCGAATTAATTAGTGGGGGGTGCAGATGGCGAGAGCATATATCCTCGGTTGGACTAAATTTGCTCATAAATTAAAAGTTAGTTCAAAACTGAAATTCAACAGTGTTAACTAAATTTAACAGTTGAAATAAATTAAAAGTTAGTTCAAAACTAAAATTTTACAGTGATAAATGGGGTCTGGAAAGTATGTCAAGTTCACCCCAAGTAAGTTTTAAAAAAGCCTACCCCGCTACCACCAGAAATAGTTCCGAGTTGACCTAGTCGGTGATAGCGGGATAGGTCGAAGTTCAACTGTTAAATTTAGTTAACACTGTTGAGTTTCAGTTTTGAACTAACTTTTAATTCATGCGAAGTTCAACCCGGTTAATTTATGTGCAAATTTAGTTCAAACGAGGGCATACGCTCTCGCCATCTGCACCCCCCACTAATTAATTCACCATCTGCCCAACCGGAAGCTGTATGGCCCATTAAATGGCATCTGCCGTCACGCACTTCCGGTCCAGGAGTAACCATTTCCCACTACTAGGATCAAAAAAGGTGGTATCATCGGCATAAAGTAAAGTTAAGCTTTTCACTGAATCCGGAAGATCATTAATACTGATTAAGAAAAGCAAGGGACCAATTACAGAACCCTGAGGAACACCGAATTCCACACTTCTCTCCAGGGAGGGATGCTGATCGAGAATTACCTTTTGCCTGCGGTGAGAAAGATAAGATTTAAAAAACTTCAATGGTGTGCCTGTGACTCCACAATACTCTAACTTCATCAACAATCCTGAGTGGTCAACACAATCAAATGCTCAAAAGCTTTTTTTCAAAAGAATGAAGAACTTCACTAACCAGTCTATCCAGGGCATCAATTGTGGATATTCCTCTCCTGAAGCCAAATTGTGATATATTAATGATGTTGTTGGACTCAAAAAAGTTTCTAATTTGATCAAATCCTATTAGTTCAAAAATTTTAGAGAAGATTGGAATTACAGAAACGGGACGAAAACTCGACGGATCATGAGGTGAACCCTTTCTAAAAATTGGACAGATACGTGAGATTTTCTACTGGTCTGGAAATACCCCTTCAAACAGTCATCTATTGATGCAGACTACAAGAGGATATACAATACTAGGTACAATTGATTTTACCATGTTGTTTGAAAAATTATATACATCACAACTATCAGAGCCATTCAGTCTCTTTGCTGCAATTAACACCTCCTCAGATGTTACTACATTCCAAACAAAGCTGTTTGCATTGTTGATAACTTTATTTTTAAGCAGATCATTGTAGTTTGATGTGTTGACAGGGATCTGGATGTTAGCCTTAATTTCTTTAACTGGATCAATAAAGAAGTTATTAAAAGTGTCAGGTGTAACTGTGCTGCTATGAGACTGAACTGGCTTTTAAACATTTTTTCTGATAACATCCCATGCAGCCTTGCTCTTATTACTACTATTTTCTATGTATCTTACATTACTGGACAGCTTTGCTTGATTTACCATATCTCTATTATATTGTTTTTTAACACTAACAAAACTTCTATAAGTATTTCCTGCATTAAAATTTTGTTTCACTATTTTTTTTTTTTAAATAAAAGCCTCTTTTTCATTTCACACAGATCTTTACTATATCAGTCACTCTTGTGTTTTCCAGCAAAATTATTTTTCTTTAAAACAGAAAAATAGTCTACATGTTTTTTAAACATTGAAAAACATTGTAAAAACATATATACTGCTACTTATATTCATACTTGGGTAATAAAACATGTTTTCCCAGTCAAGTTTCTAATTTTAGACTTATATTAATGAAAGACGATTTAGGAACAATGAGTTTTAAACATTTTGCTACATCAATGTCTAAAACATTATCTACAGAGAGAGACAATGAATAGGGCAAGTCAACTATCAAACCATCATGACCTGAGTAGGAAACTGAACTACTTTACTGTAGACTTGTCCAACTTTAAAGTTTGTAAAAACATTGTCTAAACAGTTTGGACCCCTGGTATGCTGCTTATTCAAATAGATAAAGTCGAGCTGTCTGAGAATGTTAAAAAAATCCCGGACGGACTTTTTATCTGTGGTTACATCAAAATTAAAATTAAAGTCACCAATTAAAAGCTCATCAAGGATGTTAAAAAAAATTTTAGGGTCTCCAGCAGTTGAGTGGTATAAAGATACAATTGTTGATTTTTGATCAACAATAAGAACTGCGGAAGCCTCAAAGTGAAGTTCTTGGCAAAATGAACTTATATAACACACCCTAGATTGTAAACCATTTTTAACAAAAATTAAAGATCCACCCCTAATGTTATTTTTTCCACTATAAGCACTTGCACATTAAAAACCCGAAGGAAACGACGATTCCAATTCATCATCATCTAAAAGCCAGTGCTCGGATAAACAGATACAATTTACAATACCCCAAGTAGTCAACAAACGTTCCAGAATTGATAGTTTATTATTAATACTTTGTATATTAAGAAAAACAGAATTAAAAAGTGAATTTTGAGAGTTCTTACTTAAGCTAAACTTACAACTACCAGTATGATTACCTTCTATTTCTTTGTAATAATAACAAATACCTAGTGACGCAAAGGTAAAGCCGTACTCCAGCGAGGGACGCAAATATTGTTAATTATAGTTTATTTTTTATTTTTCAACAGTTTGACCTTAGATCTGGAAAGAAATGTTTAGCATTTTATTAAAAGGTAACATTACACGTATACACATACCAAGTTTAGAGAAAATCCTTTGTGCCATTCAAAAGATATCAAATAAAACTTTTTGCGCCTTCACATTTTTGGATACCTCGTGCCATGCATTTGTAGACACCGACTAAGGTTACATAACATACCAATAATTACAAATACATATTGACTAAAAGGTAAAGCCCTACGCCAGCGAGGGACAAAAATATTATTAACTATAGGTTTTTTTATTTTTAACAGTTTGACCTTAGATCTGTAAACTAATGTTTAGCATTTTATTATATGTTAACATTACATGTGTACACATACCTAGTTTAAAGTAAATCCATAGTGCCATTTAAAAGATATCGAATAAAACTTTTTTGCGCCTTCATTTTTTGGATACCTCGTGCCATGTTTTTGTAGACACCACCTAAGGGTACATAACATACTAATAATAACAAATACCTAGTGACTCGATGGTAAAGCCTTACTCCAGCGAGGGAGAGAAATATTGTTAATCATAGGTTTTTTATTTTTCAACAGTTTTACCTTAGATCTGGAAAGAAATGTTTAGCATTTTATTAAATGGTAACATTACACGTATACACATACCAAGTTTAAAGAAATTCCATTGTGCCATTCAAAAAATATCAAATAAAACTTTTTGCGCCTTCATTTTTTTGGATACCTCATGCCATGCATTTGTAGGCACCAACTAAGGTTACATAACATACCAATAATTACAAATACATATTGACTCAAAGATAAAGCCCTACGCCAGCGAGGGACAAAAATATTGTTAATTATAGGTTTTTTAATTTTTTTAACAGTTTGACCTTAGATCTGGATAGTAATGTTTAGCATTTCAATATATTATGTTAACATTACGTGTATACACATACCAAGTTTGAAGTAAGTCCATAGTGCCATTCAAAAGATATCAAACAGAACTTTTTTGCTCTTTCATTTTTTGGATAACTCCTGCCATGCATTTATAGATACAAACTAAGTGTACACACATACCAAGTATGAAGTCAATACATTGAGCGGTTCGTAAGATATGGAATTTCAAAATTTTGCCCCTTCATTGCCCCTTAACAGTGGCGGATCCAGGATAGGCCAAAGGGGGGGGGGGGCTAATTGTGGGCTCCCATCAACAACAGGAGGGAGGGATCTGGGGTTCCCGCCCTGGGAAAATGTTTAGAATATCGGGGCATAAAATAATACTTTAATGCAGTTGAGTGATATTACTATTTTTTCAAGTGATTAAGTTTTTAAAACAAATATTTTTGTACATTTTCACGTCCATCTCTAGTACAAGGCCATGGCGAGTGAGAAGTGGCAACGTTGCACACGGAGTATTCGGCGCTCGGCCAGTAGCATTGAAGGTAAATGGAGGAAGTCGTGCGCCGTTAACTTTAACCGCCTATATTGTAATGTTTAATTGAAAAGTATAGCTTTAGCATCTATGGTAATTTAGAGGAAGAGCCAAACTTACTATAATTAGCAGCAATAACTTGCTAAAAGCAGTATTTTCATTTCTATATGAAATTATATCAGACTTGATGGTGCGCGCACGGAGCGAATGAAGCCGCGATGTAAAATTATTTGGTGTTATGTGTGTTACATAAAACTCTTATTATACAAAAATCCATATTTAATACATAAGGACAAATTTTTTAAAAATTTCCATTATCTTACTAACCAGAAAATAAACGTAAAAAGGAAGCATTAAACAATTTAACGTGTGTGATTGATAGCAATCCATAGCCGAAATGGTCATAATCTTCTACATATTGAAATAACCTAAACATTATTATTTTTATGAAAATTAATTCTCAGTACATGAGTGAGTAAAAATTCGAAACATCCAATTTAACTAGTTTATCTATTGAATGTAATATTTTAAACTAAAACTATTCACAGGATTCTTTTAAATTTAAAACATGCAATAAATTCAAATCTGAGTTTATTTACATTATCATTAACATAAAGAATAAATTTTGATGGTTTTCCATTCAAAATATAGTAATGAACGAACGATTTATATCAATTAACTTACTAAGCATACTTTATATCAAAGAATAAATAACAGACTCTTTTCGTAACAACATATATAGCCACCTTTAACACCGTAATAGTTTCTGAGAGTGTGTTCATAATGACGAAATTTTTGTTAAACAACTAAATAATTTGTAAATAAATATATGTATGTAGTATTACAAATAAATTTATTCCAAACAAATAATGGTTCAATAAGCTTTTTTTCAAAAATGGAAAGTCGAATATAAGAAGTTAGTTGAATAAACATTGTATATTTATTGCAAATTGTCATTCAATTAAAACATGCTATATTGTTTACCTTATAATTGACCCACCAAATAAGGACATTTACAAATCTTTCATACTATAGTGCAGTAACGGGAAATAAGTACTTGGCAATAAGTACTTATTGTCATAAATAAGTAAATAAGTAAGTTACATTGGCAACAATATTGCGCGAGTGAGAAGAACGTTACTACGGGTAGACACCGTTGCAGTGTTGCCAGTTCGAATAAGGACATGGAATTGTACTAGAGATGGCCGTGACATTTTTCGTAATTTTACCCTATGGTAAGTTTCTATATTCCAAAACAATATTTGCCATTGTACAATATGTGCCAAAATAAACAGAGCACAAAATAGAGTACACAAAACAGAGTACAAATAATTCAGAGCACTGAAATTGATTAGCTATCTTTGCCAAAATGATATACAAAACCTTCAAGAACGGTAATACGAGAGTTGCCTCAAGTATCTTATTAGAATTCCCCTCACCAAGAAAAGTATCAAAATCATGAAAATCAACTACCCTCTTACAATCTACATTTATAATATTATCAGTAACGAAAAAGCAGTCATCCATACCTGTTCAACCCTCGACCAGGTGACCTACTGCAATCCCTTCAATTTAATTAACAAGACTAATTCTATTAACACTTTAAACCCACCTTTTAAAATATAACAATACCCCCGTCGCAGCAGACCTGCGTACTTAGCAAATTTCCAATGGCAATCTTTACATAAGTGTACATAACACATTTAACACACACCATGAGTCTTTACATAAGTGTGTGATATCACATTTCATGATGATCAGACAATTTTTTCGAAACCGATCTTACTGGTTAACGAACTCATCCAAGAGAATCTAACTTTACATGCCTGTACCAAATTTCATGATGATCAGACGATTTTTGCACTAGTTATCGTGTTCACAAACACTCAAAATTGAAAATTCTATTTATCATACAGGCCCATGTTAAATTTTTTAGTAAATCGTTATTTGTGCAGTTTTAAATGTGTTTCCGACAAATAATCACTACGTATCCAGAAAGTACACATAAAAAGCCACAACTTAATATATAAAATTATGTAATCGCAGAGGTGTCCCTACAACGATATAAACGGCAGCTCCCATGAAAACGACGGTAATAGCTTATTTCCAAAGGAAATTCGCTAAAAAACAAGAAAACAAAAAACAAACAAAAATAATTTAGGCAAATATCTAATTACCAACCAATCAATTTAATCATTATTTCCTATCCTACACAAACACTAAATGTTGTTTTGTATATGTTTAGAGTGTAAAGAAAAGCGTAAATAAATATTTTTGAGTTTAGACTTAAGTAAAGCCCGTTTCAATCCTTATAGGAACAGAAGGAAAAAAAATTTTAACGATACTTAGATATAAAAACCCTGACAGAATTAAGGACAAAGAAACCATTAAACATAAAAATTATGATAAAAACCCAACACTATGTACTATACTCGTACAATGTGCATTCCTATGCTAATGCCTAAGCGACAAAAGATGTACATATAAACATGACTAATAATACATGACTTTAACAGTAAGCTTTAACCAGTAAAGAATTTTACTAATTCAAGAATTCTTAGGAATTCTAAAGAATTACCACATCATGATCAATTTTTAAAATTAAAATTGTCGTGATATGATAGATAGAATTGTAACTTGATTAGTATGCAATATAAAATAATTATTCTTTTATTGTCGAGTTTAAGTTAGTTCTAAAAAATAATATAAATAATTAGGTTTTCACTTGTTTTTAAATTTCATTATATTCTTAATAAGACAAATTTAGATATTTCCAGTAAATAAAAACACTTAATTTCTTCCATTTTCATTGTGAAAATTGTTGAGAGAATATAGAACAAATAAAACAATATAGATAATACTAAAATAGTTCAAGAATATCTTCATGAATGTTGAGTAATATTAAACTTTCATCATAAAATAGAGATAAAATACTATCCTATTTACATATTTACACATAACGTTTAAAACAAAATTGGCAATGAGAAAAAACCTATTAATTTATTTTACTTTGAGGCTCCGTCGATGTCAGATTCCGTCCTCACGATAACTGCTCTGCTGCTGGCGTCCTTCCGCACAAAGATTTTCCCGTCACGGGTCCAGGCATAGGCGAGGGCTCCATCCCTGACACGTTGACGGGGCTTCCCCAAGAAGTACCTTGTTGTTTCCGGTGAGGTGTTCGTTCAGGAACACAGGACCGTCCTGGAGAGCCGGATGGACATCCTTGGTGCGAAGTCCTCGACGTTTCCTGGCCGCTGTCAGCCACTCAGCACGAGTTGTCCGGGAAATGAATTGTGCGATGATCGCTGTTTGGTTCTTCGTGTTGAAGGTCTGTACGCGATGTGCAGTGGAAAAGTCATTTCTATTATAGGTCACACCTATCGCAGAGGCGACGCCCTTGATTATCTCATACACATCCTCGCCGGATGTCACCGGGATACCAGAAAGTTCAATGTTGTTTACTCGTGAACGTTGCTTTAGGTCTTCAACCTCGCATTGCACGTGAAACAAAGCCTCACTCAAACGTTCATTTTCCTTAATAATTTCGGATTGGTCTGATTTAATTGAGGACAGCTCCACTTTTACAGCACTCATATCCGTTTGAAGATTGCAAACATTCGTATTTATGTTATTATGTTAGATATAGACTGTTCAAGAGAATTAAATTTAGAATCCATTTTCTCACCCAAGTTTTTCACCCAAGGTTGAACACCCAAGGTGTTCGAGATTCTTGATAGGTCCCATCAGAGTAGTCTCTTCTATGTCGTCGTCTTCCTCCTCCTCGTCGTCGTCCTCATCATCAGTTTTACACTTGTCACATTTCCAATTTGTCTTCTCCTTCCTTTTGAGTTTAATCCAGTTCTGTGGACTACCTACTGACGTACATTTCATGTGAAAAGATTCGTTACACTCTGTACACTTGACACTTTCATTTTTGTCACATTGTAGTTTACACACGGAACACTTGTTTTTTCCCATCTTACCAGTAAACTAATGACGCACAAAGTTCACAAAAAATCGAATGGTATAAAAAATTATTAACTTGTAATCAGTTAGTTAATTAACGGCGAATATACAGGGTGAATCTCGTAAGGTGTCCTAAATGGATTACAGACAAACGCTTTGCCCTACATCCTTCAAAAAAAATTATTTCCCACTAAATTGACCCCAAGGAATAATTTAAAAATATTTTTAACGTTGTATAAATACAGGGTGTACCAAAAACTGGGGGTCACAGGTTCGAATCTTGGAAATTTCAAATACAAACATATATCATATTATACATCATTAGAAAGGTCTATTTAATACAAACATTTTGGTGAAAACAGAATTTAGTTATCTTTATTCGTTTCAAAATGGCGTCCATTTTTGTAGCCAAAATCAAAATTTACGGAATACCCTGTAATTCTTTTATTATTAGTCATAAATGACTTCTGATTCAAAATACTTATTTGAAATAAGCTAAGCTTTAGAATGATATGCCACAAGATCACATTTATTAAAAAATTAAAATTTCCAAAATTTTATATTTTTGAAAATGTTGACATAAACAAAACTCAAAATTTTTAAATACAAACATATGTCATTTTGTACATCATACTAAAGCTCTCGTTGAACTGAGCAACTTTGTAATTTGCACTAATGGCGTATCTCTTTTGGTTTTGTAGTAATAAAGTAAAGATGCAATTTTCCCATATAACTTGCATGTTAATTAATCAGGACATGATAGTATGGCAGTCCTTCTTCCATTGTTGTCATACCATTAAATTAACATGCAAGTTATATGGGGAAATAACGATTTTCCTTTATTACTACAAAACCAAAAGAGATACGGCATTAGTGTAAATTACAAAGTTGCTCAGTTCAACGAGAGCTTTAAGATGATATACAAAATGACATGGGTTTTGACATTTGAAATTTTTGAGCTTTGTTTATGTAAACATTTTAAAAATATTAAATTTTGGAAATTTTAGTTTTTAAATAAATGTGATCTTGTGGCATATCATTGTAAAGCTTAGCTTATTTCAAATAAGTATTTTGAATCAGAAGTCGTTTATGATTAATAATAAAAAAATTACAGGGTATTCCGTAAATTTTGATTTTGGCTACAAAAATGGACGCCATTTTGAAACGAATAAAGATAACTAAATTCTATTTTCACCAAAATGTTTGTATTAAATAGACCTTTCTAATGATGTATAATATGATACATGTTTGTATTTGAAATTTCCAAGATTCGAACCTGTGACCCCCAGTTTTTGGTACACCCTGTATTTATACAACGTTAAAAATATTTTTAAAATATTCCTTGGGGTCAATTTAGTGGGAAATAATTTTGTTTGAAGGTTGTAGGGCAAAGCGTTTGTCTGTAATCCATTTAGGACACCTTATGAGATTCACCCTGTATATTAAGAGTCGACACTACAACTCACAGGGGAGTACTAGCGAGGACACACTAGCCGGCGGCGGGGTGGGGAGCAGACAGCGCCGCGACCGCTCGCATTGGACTCCAGACAACGACTGTAACATATGTAGACACCGACTATAAAAAAAAAAAAATATATATAAGTAGTGTGTTTTTGGGAAGGCTGGGACGTGACGTCATCACGATGACGTCAGCAGTGATGACGTCATCAATGACGTCACGAATGACGTCACTAATGATGTCATATGACGTCACATGACGTCACATAAATGACGTCATGGTGACGTCATTACCGCTGACGTCATCATGATGACGTCACTGACGTTAATTAGGTCAAGGTCACGCAAGAATACAAAAAAAAATTTTTTTTGCACTTTTGCGATTCCTCAAATTTTGCTGAGAAATTGAAATTTCTCGAGGAATCACAAAAGTGCAAAAAAATATTTTTTTTATTCCCTAGCGATCAGACTCTAGACCTAATATATCCGTCAGGGGTCATTGACCCGTCCCAGCACCCCCACTTGAAAAAAAAATAATTTTTTTATTTTACTTACCCACCGAGAGACTGAGAGCCGAAGAATAATTTCTTCAAACACCCGACAGTGCGACAAACGACACGCGACCTGAACAGCACCGCGTCCGAAGACGTACTGACTTGGGCGCAGGCGGTTACCCAGGTACCCGGCTCAGTGGTGGGGATAAGGAGGTGGTGGGGGTAAAGTGGTCAGAAGGAAGAAAAATTTAATTTTTTACAAACAACTCGTCCCAGCCGGTCCTTTACCGGATCTCCGTAACTCGGATTGGAAATATTTCCTGAGAAATATTTATTATTTATTCTTTCTCAGGTGATGTTAGAACTTGGTTGGGAATTGGAGTCACCAACGTAACCTTACTGGCAAAAGTTAGCTCGTCTAAAAGTTTCTGAAACATTTTATCATCCATAGTGATATTTTTGTCCCTTGAGTAAAATTTTGGATTATTTTTGAAGCAACGTTTCATTTTTGTTAAAGTGGAAGTCTTGGACACCTTAACAGAATTATTTTGCTTGGCCAGCAAAAATTTTACTCTTAATAATTTTTCTCGCAAAGTTTCAGCCATAGATGTGTCTCACAGTAAGGTTTGGATAAAACTGAAACACTTAGTCCAGTGTTGTACCTTAGCTGGAAGTAGTGGGGGAACAGGGCTATAGTGGGGGAATGAGTAGTGGAGGGGGTAATGCAGACTGTTGTTGACAAGTGTAGAAACAGTTTGCTGGGAACTGTCCAAGGAGTAACACGTACTGTGCAGAAAAATTAACCGAGAGACTTGTGTAAAATTTAACTCCAAGAAATATTTAATGTAAGACTAAAAGAGGTAGAGCCAAATGAAAAATAATTTTGTAGGAGACGGGTATGGATCAGTTTTGTAGTAAAGTTCAAAATCCACTTGTGTGGAATAAAATTAAATTGTGAGCGAAAAATATTTAGCCACACCTGCAAAATACAAGTGTATGAAAATATTAGGAGACCTGTATAGCTAAATAAAAATTAATTTTGTATCAAACAGTCTTCCAACATTTCAGTTTCTAAGTCTTAACAAGTAAG
This sequence comes from Neoaliturus tenellus, assembly GCA_030545055.2. Classification (NCBI taxonomy): domain Eukaryota; kingdom Metazoa; phylum Arthropoda; class Insecta; order Hemiptera; family Cicadellidae; genus Neoaliturus; species Neoaliturus tenellus. Next base: position 84,099 of record JAQYXR010000428.1, read on the forward strand.
GAATAAAATATTAAATAAGGAGTGGAAAATAATATGTTAAGTAAAACGTAAGTGTAGTAGTGTAACAAAAATTAATTTTGTGCAAAACAGGCTAGGTTCTGTTTTGCTAAGTTTAATAAGAAGGAAAAATAATAATTTACTCACAGAAAAGTCCCGCGGCGGCGAGGTGTGGCGTGTTTGTTGGCTTGCAATAAACTGACTTACCTTCTGTTGAGCTACATTTAGCCAGTTTGCCAAGAAACCAGTCTGTTATATAAGCATTATGTAACCGTCTCTGCCGGCTTGTGCTGAATCCGGCAAGCTAAAATATTATTCTATAGTACACCTGACTTGGACTGAAAATATTCTAAGTCCCAAGACCCCTCCCCCTCCCCCCCCCTCGGCTCCGGATGAGAAGTGAGCCCCCCCCCCCCCCCGGGGGAGGAGGAGGTGGCATAGCCCGAGGCGTTGCCTTACCTTGACACGTGTTGTATAATGAGATCCGGTTAGTAATGTATTCAGGTGTGGCTCTTGGAGATTGTCCAATGCCGCAAACAAGTACGTGTCGAGGTCTGGCTGTTTACGTAACCAGGTCCGGTTCCACCACTCCTGACCGGCCCAGCTTCGATTCTCTGAGGCTTAGCTTCTTCGCAGTTGCTTTCAAACATTTCAGCTGAGTGGTTGAAGCTCTGCCCTACAGGATTCGCAATGTAATGTTGGCGCCGCATTATATTGGGAATTCTTTTAGTCTAAGGCATGGCATGTGTAGTTTTAAGAAATATTTTATTTTGCGCTTGCTGCTTCTGCTAGGTCTTGGTGTTGGATTTATTTAGTCTAAGTGTTGTGTGTTGAAAAATATTATTTTGTACTAATCTTCACAGGTTGTCCCCAAGTTGAAATTTTTCTAAATTCGTATCTTGGAGGTACTCCTCCGTAAATTGGCAGTTAAAGTGTTAGGCTTTTTGAGACTTTACAGTCTCTGTAAAATAAAAATTTTTCGAGGTTAGAACCTCAAGAATTATTTGTTACCAACAATAGCATGGCGCCTAACGAGCCCGGGGGTAGGCCCCTGGGGATCCACCCTTAGGCCTCTTTCGGTCAGGGGCGCTACTGGACCTCATCACTCTAGATGGGTGGTTGGCATCCTTTAGCACGAGGCGTCGGATCCTGACACTGACCGGTGTGCTAGGCAAAAGTCAGTACCTACGGGTTAAGACGGGATCCTCGGTCATGGTTAGCATGGCCTTTTCCAAATTATTGTAGCATGTTTCCCTTAAGGAAACTCAAAATTAAATAAATAATTTTTTATTTAATCACCTCCCTTAAATGTTGAGATCCCCCCGATGCCTCTGGCCGCCGGCGGTCTTAGGCATCGGGGGGATTTCTTTTTTAATTCTTGAACGACCTTGACCCATATTCATGTGTGAATAAAATAAAATATTTTTGTTCCACATGTTATGTAGGTCAGTCATGACTTAGGCGGATTTTTGCCTGAGTTCTGGGACTGCTCAGGACTTAGAGCGAGATGCGGCTAAGTGTTGGCTGTCCAAACTGTGGTATAACCAAATTTTATTTTATGTTCACACATGAGTAAGGGTAGCAGGTATCCAAGAGTTAAAGTCCTAAGGGTAGGTGAAGCCCCCCCCCCCCTCGGCGGCAGACGAGAAGTGAGCCCCCCCCGAATTTTTTAAAAAATTTTTTGACCTTGACCAAAAATTTTTTGCTCCGGACGAAAACTGCGCCCCCCCCCCCGAAATTTTTTTTTGAAAAATTTTTTGACCTTGACCAAAAATTTTTTGCTCCGGACGAAAACTGCCCCCGAGGGGGGGGAGGGGGGGGAGGGGGAGGGGGAGGGGGAGGGGGAGGGGGAGGGGGAGGGGGAGGTGCCAAGCTAGTAGTGTGAAATTGTTACTCCCAGTACAAGTTAAAATAGTAGTGGTAAATTGTTACCACAAACACAAATTTGTGTCTTCAAACTTCTAATTTAACTTAACCCATTTAAATGTAGGTGCCAAGCTAGTAGTGTGAAATTGTTACTCCCAGTACAAGTTAAAATAGTAGTGGTAAATTGTTACCACAAATTTGTGTATTCAAACTTCTAATTTAACTTTACCCATTTAAATGTAGGTGCCAAGCCAGTAGTGTGAAATTGTTACTCCCAGTACAAGTTAAAATAGTAGTGGTAAATTGTTACCACAAATTTCTGTATTCAAACTTCTAATTTAAATTAACCCATTTAAATGTAGGTGCCCAGCCAGTAGTGTGAAATTGTTACTCCCAGTACAAGTTAAAATAGTAGTGGTAAATTGTTACCACAAATTTGTGTCTTCAACTTCTAATTTAACTTAACCCATTTAAATGTTGCTACTTAAAGGTAGCACCGTTTTGGTGCTACCTTTCATGTACTATTTTCTACATGTCCAATTTAGCTTTATGTTTTTTAAACAACACTTTTTAATTACCGGTTTAATGTAAAACTATAAAATATGTTTATATATATGAATTATTAACAAAACCTTAGTTTTAACATTAAATGTTATTAGGAAACTTCTAATTGAGATAAGCCATTTAAATGTTGCTACTTTTAGGTAGCACCGTTTTGGTGCTACCTATGGTGTACTATTTTACATGTCCAATTTTTGCTTTAGGCTTTTAAACAACACTTTTAACTACTGCTACCAGTCTACCACTGAGGTACCTATGAAGCGAGTTTGGTTCATCTTTTTTTTCTCTAGTTGCTAAGGTGTTTAGGAATTAAAGGTTAGAATTACTTTTAAGGTTAAAAAAAAGCACATGGTGCGAACAGAAAGTTCACTATTGTTTTAACATTAATGGTCATTAGAAAACTTCTAATTGAGCTTAACCCATTTAAATGTTGCTACTTTAAGGTAGCACCGTTTTGGTGCTACCTTTGGTGTACTATTTTTACATGTCACAAAATATATGGGCCTCTGCTTGACGCAGAGACAGGTACTTGGCCCCGTTTCTACCCATTATTAAGTGTACTGAGACTTTAGGTTTAAACAACACTTTTAACTACTGGTTTAATGTAAAACTACGAAATATGTTTATATACATGAAATCTTAACAAAACCTTAGTTTTGATATTAAAGGTAATTTGGAAACTTCTAATTGAGCTTAAACCATTTAAATGTTGCGAATTAAAGGTAGCACCGTTTTGGTGCTACCTTTGGTGTACTATTTTTACATATCCAATTTTGCTTTAGGTTTTTAAACATCACTTTTAACTACCGGTTTAATGTAAAACTACGAAATATGTTTATATATATATGAATTCTTAACCAAACCTTAGTTTTAACATTAAACCGTATTTGGAAACTTCTAATTGCTCACTCAGAGACAAGTACTTGGCCCCGTTACTCTCCATCATTAAGTGTACTTAGGCTTTATGTTTTTAAACAAGACTTTTAACTACTGGTTTAATGTAAAACTACAAAATATGTTTATATACATGATAACTTAACAAAACCTTAGTTTTTAACATTAAAGGTAATTTGGAAACTTCCAATTGGGCTTAACCTATTTAAATGTTGCTTAACCTATTTAAATGTTGCTAATTAAAGGTAGCACCGTTTTGGTGCTACCTTTGGTGTACTATTTATTCCTTGTCAATTTTGCTTAAAGTTTTTAAACAACACTTTTAACTAAGTGTTTAATGTTAAAGTACGAAATATGTTTATATATGACCCTCTGCTGACTTGGAGACAAGTACTTGGCCCCCGTTCCTGTCCATCATTAAGTGTACTGAGGCTTTACGTTTTTAAACAAGACTTTTAACTACTAGTTTAATGTAAAACTACAAAATATGTTTATATATACATGATAACGTAACAAAACCTTAGTTTTTACATTGAAGGTAATTTGGGAACTTTTAATTGAGCTTAAAACATTTAAATGTTGCTAATTAAAGGTAGCACCGTTTTGGTGCTACCTTTGGTGTACTATTTCTTCCTTGTCAAATTTTGCTTAAAGTTTTTAAACAACACTTTTAACTACGGGTTTAATGTTAAAGTACAAAACAACACTTTTAACTACAGGTTTAATGTTAAAGTACAAAATATGTTTACATATGAGCCTCTGCTGACTCAGAGACAAGTACTTGGCACCGTTCCTGTCCATCATTAAGTGTATTTAGGCTTTACGTTTTTAAACAAGACTTTTAACTACTGGTTTAATGTAAAACTATGAAATATGTTTATATATGAGCCTACGCCTGACGCAGAGACAGGTATTTGGTCTTGTTCCTGTCCCTAATTAAGTGTACTGAGGCTGTAGGTTTTAAAAAAAAAACACTTTTAACTTCTGGTTTAATGTAAAAACTATGAAATATGTTTATATATAAATGATAACTTAACAAAACCTTAGTTTTAACATTAAAGGTAATTTGGAAACTCCAATTGAGCTTAACCCATTTAAATGTTGCTACTTTTTAATGTAGCAACCGTAGCACCGTTTTGATGCTATCTTTGGTGTACTATTTTTTTTTACATGTAAAATTTTGCTTTAGGTTTTTAAACAAAAATTTAAGTATTACGTTAAGGTCAAACTACCAAACATGTTTGTTATCTACATGAATTATTAACAAACTTTTAGTTTTAACTTTAATGATGATTTAGGAATTTCTATTTATGTGTAAAGTTTAACATAATTAGTTTTGTATTTGATTTTATTATTGTTTGGAACACTTGTTATGTGTTGTAGTCAAGCAAGTCTTATTTTGGTATAAAAATAATAATCTGTAGCACATGTATGTAAAGCTAATTTTTTAATTTCAATTTATTAAATGAAAATGAATGTGGTATTAATGTAAAATATATTAAAAATCAGTTTTAAAAAATCTACAGGAAATTGTCAACAAATTTAAAATGTATCATATTACTGTTAAATGTGCAGTATATCCCTTCATTTTGCATGCCCAGTTGCGCATCATCATTTATGAAAGTGGTTTGTTGAGTGTGCCCTTATTATTGACATCCGTAAAAAATTGTTTAAATTTAACATACAATTGTGTATGCGCAGTAGTACTTGTCTACTGCGCATGCGCAGAAGGTTTCCACCACTCTTTGTCGGGTATATAAGCAGGTGGGTTAACCATGCATTTCATTGTTTGGCGAACTTTTGCCAAGTGAACATCTTATTGACAACTTCGGTTATTCCGGATATTTAAAAGGTGTATGCTATTTTTCTTACATTTGACTTCAATATGTCTGAACTGCAGTGTTACATGTTTGATAGTAAACCTGTAGCTGTATTATTTGATCGTGAAAACAATCCATGGTTTAAGGCTAATGATGTATCAGAAATTCTAGATATAAAAGACCGCGAAAAGCAATAAATGATCTAGTTAAGGAAAAATATAAAAAGTTATGTAAAGATATTGATGGAAACAGTTTAGTGCTACCCTCTAACTTTCAAAAAAGTACCGTATTCATCAATGAACCAGGGTTTATATTCCTTAATTTTATCGTCCAAGATGAAATTAGCTAAGCGCTTTCAAGATTGGGTGTTTGAAGAAATACTACCATCAATTCGCAAGTATGGAGAGTATAAACTAAAAAGAGGAAAACCTTAAGTTGACTCACTCCTTACGTAAAGCGTTGTCAAATAATCAAAAACTAATTGAAACGTTAATTGATCAAATACCTAAGTTGCTGTTATACCTGATGATATGGATTTAAAACATATCTTTTGTGTATTGGAAAAGGACACATACTATGAAAAGTATGGAGTAATGGAGTACAAGTGCATTCGTACAGAGAGGAGACGATATAAAAGAGCACTGAAAAGAGCAAAGGAAGATGGTTTTGTACCAAGTTTTACAAGATAT